>BJKM01000212.1:600000-894696 GCA_015082035.1 Chaenogobius annularis | reverse complement strand
GTCTGTTTCTTGTCTATTTTTGTTGAATTTGTCTGTTTTTTGGTCTATTTTTTTATTTGTCGGTTTTTTTGGTCTATTTTCGTTGAATTTGTCTAATTTCATGAACAGACACATAACAAGCATTCATTTTTGAACAATGACTACAGAACCATTTCGAACCCAAAATGTGTGACTTGGAGCCTTCAGTTATTCAAAACAATCACAACTAAGCACAGGGATGTGGGCGGGGATGAGGGGTAAGTGAAAACAGGACGTTTTCTGAACTCGAAACATGCAGGGATCGATCAAAACACGACTTTGAGTCAAACTAATGACGAGGGAACAGTGTTGTAAGGGTTTAAAGCTCAAAGTCGATTTTGATCTCGCACGACCTGTAAACGTACAAATGATTGACAGGCGGGTGTTTTACTCACAGAATTTGTCTTGCACTTCTCTAACAAGCGCTCCGACAGGTGATAGTTGAGCACCAGCCTTTTGAACACCGGCAGATGGAAGAGTGACTGCGAAACACAAATGCACACGCGATTATTACACTTTTACGTACGGCGAGGGATTCTGGGTACGGCGTTATGAAACTCTTTAACAGAAAAAGCAACTCAACGACGCACTTTCCATTAAGCTCGGAAATTCAATTAGTCTTATCGTTTAGGCCCGCAGAGGGAACCTGAGCTGATGAGTGACTCCTGCGCTCGCTCGCTCCTTTTTCCTGATGACGTAATTACTGCATCGACAGTATCGGAATGAAGTGAGAGCGTCGTTTGTTATTGAACTTACTGTAGCGAGCGTGAAACGTTTTTCATTTTCCAGCCGCCCACAGTCAGTATAAGTCATTAAATTGCTAGCGCTGTTAATTCAAACTAACTTCTATGAACTCGAGCTGAAGCTGTTGCTGAACAATTTGGAGTAAAAACAGCTGAGACTCTGCTGTCAGATTATGCACAGAGTAACTCTGAATTATTATTTTTTGGGGTGAAAATGAAGAGGAGTTAAACACACGCTCAATCTAAACAGAAGCTTGTTTGTTTGTTTGTTTGTTTGTTTGTTGCATCCTTGACAATTCACATTTTCAAATTGTTTAAATATCTTGGTGTGACTTTGTACTTTATCTTTTAAAAAACACGTAAAAACACTTTTTAGAATTGGAACAAATTAGATTATTATTGCCTGAAAACGCTGCTAAAATGTTTCTCCACTGTATGTTTTTTTTGCACATTGAATATTCCATTGGTCGATGACAAATCATGCTGCGTTCTATGAAAAGTATTACATAAAAAACCTTACTTATATCATTATTTAAGTTTTGACAATAAAAAAAAAAAATCTAATTTGCTTTTTTAATTTAAAAAAAGTTGCCATGGTCTTTCTCCGCCCCTGAATGACTTGATTAAATTCAGATCTGGAACAAGTGACAGAGAAACCAGCGCTTCTACACGACACTTGGAACGGCATCCGCCGCTCTCAGAGACGGTCGGACATTAAGCGCTTTTGAGACAAACCTCAAACGTTGGCTCAAGAAGAACCTGGTCTGTACGCACTGATTCTGAAGTCTTGTTTAACTCTAATGTTGTCACTTGTATTGAACATGTGTGTGTTGTATGTTAAATGTGACACATTGTTTCTGTCCTGACCTACGATAGGCTAATTCTTGACATTGTACGTACATTAATATATGCACTGTCCATTTGAAATAAATACATCTAAATCTAAAGCTTGTATATAAAAGGGCGATTTTTTGGGTGTGAATATTTTTTTTATTTGTGTGTTTGGAGTACGGACTGATCCCGGAACTGTGCTAGAGCTTTCATTTTTTATCAGATGGTTGAGGAATAAAGGAATAAATGCGGATCGATTCAAACGTTTTACAGCAGTAACAAGTAGTAAGGTGAAATATAAAACTTGAAATCCAACTACCGCTATAAATTAAGTGTGATTAAATGGCTCTGTCGATTTGGGTGAGAAAATGAGACGCAAAATGACTCCAACGAGACAAAAATACTGTGCTAAAGGCTTTTTTAATTTTCGAAACTCACAGAGACGCTTGGATTTTTGACATAAATTGAGCTCTGTTTTTGTTCATCTTTTGAAAAATCCACTTATTGCACACACGCAGTACTCCTACTCCCTTTTTATTCTTGACACCAAAACTGAAGTATATTTCGACGCTAGTCCCTGAGGTGGCGTTAGTATTGACATCTGCTGGTTCTTCTTCTTGTTACCTGTATAACAGCGCTGAACCAGCAGGTGTTGCCCACGTTCCGGATCCCCACGGGCCAGTCCTGGTCCTGCCTGATCCAGTCTGCGGGGCTGCTCATGTCGCTCTGGCCCTCGCACCTCCTCCTCTTCATCCGGGCTGCGTTCTCCTCCGCGCTGGCCTCTAGAGCTCTGGCATTCAACACGGGATTATTGACTTAACGGCACAAAGCCAGAGAAAACTTAGAAAACGTATTTGTGCTTGAGTTGCACCTGTGAAATTCTTTCTCTTCTTCCTGAGCCTTTTGAGACTCCTGGAGACTGAGCTCGATGGCTGCCTGGAGTTCATCTTTGCCTAAAATAAAACAGCACATCTTACAAAAGTATCATTTATCACTATATATAATGGATTAGGCATTTTATCAAGCTTTAGAAAGAATGAACGGCACTGTTCCTAATTTTCACCTATTTTTTAGTTTAACTTTAGTCAGTGAAAAGTAAGGCTGCAACGATTAATCGACTACTCATGATTAGTCAACAATAACATTTGGATCATTTGATAATCTGGACTTCACACACTTCATACAAGAAAAGATCTTCTATAACAAAGGGCCGAGGTGGGACCAAGTCTGAAGCGGGTCTCAAGTCTTTGATTTTGAAGTCGGTTCTTTCAAGTCATTATGCCCCATTGCTAAATACAGCTATTTTTGTCAATTTATATGTTTTTGTAAATTGTCTTACTTAAACAAGCAGCAAATAGAGAGGTGGAGAGGGATATGTTTCATTTGTTCCTTTTTAGGAGGAGACAAGTCCACACCTCTGACAAAGGCAGCGGCATTATCAAGGAAAAATATCAACAAAGAATAAGCAATTGATTGATTTTCATCATCATCATACACTTTGTAAATATTCTTGTGTTGTGGTTGATAATGTATTTAAAAAGTCTTATTGGACAATATAAATAATCGTTTGACTGGTCGACTTATTGAAAATAAATATGAAATATGAAATATGAAATATGAGCCGTCACTCATTTTTTAAATATGACACTGAGTAAAAAGGAGCTCTGGTTTCCACTATAGTAGAGTCTCACCAGTGGCTCCTTGCTGTCCTTCTCCAGGCTCCTGCACTTCTCCACTCTGAGCGGTCAGCAGTCCCACCGCATGTCCAATGTCCCCTTGACTGGCCTTCAAACATACAATCAGAATCAGAATCAGAATCAGAATCAGAAAGGGTTTATTGCCATTGTCAATGAACAAAATTCAAAAACGTAGGAACTTAAGGTGCAACATAAAACACTGAGCAATAATAAAACAACATATATTCAATCAAAAAAGGGCATGCATAAGGAAACAATTTAAAATTACTGTACAATAAAAATAAAAATAGGCATTTCTATGTACACAACATCACGTTCATATAAGAATCACAACTTTTAACCATTTGAAGTGATTTTTTGGATGATATGCTGTTTAGATGCTGTGGCTCATTCTTATTTGTATCAAAGGAGACAAATCATGCCTTTTTCAGCTGCTTAGTGATGAACTACAGCATACAGCATACTATGTCACTATTGCAAGCAGACCACAATCTGGATCTAAAATGACATCCATTGACTTCCTGTTTGAAACTGCAGAACTGATAAGCCCCGCCTCTTCATAGTGACATGTCACAGTAACAAGCAGGAGAAACTTTACATGTGTCACTTTGAGTTAAAATAATTACAGTAAGATGTGGGCGGGGCTTTGATAAAAACAGGAATTTTCTCAGCTCTTGAGCCTCAAATGCAAGACAACACAGACTTACTCAAACATGGGTGAATCAATCAAAATACAACTTTGAGTAAACTAAAGATGAGAAAACACTAAAATAACAAGGTTAAAACATAATGTGTCCCCTTTTATCCTTTGTACTAGGTTGGCCTCTTGAGCCCTGAGACTACAGATATTTGCAGATATCAATGTTTCCTATATACAAGGTTTTTTCTGAAGATTGTGTCCTTGTCGTTTGAGTTTGTGACGCCTTTTTTCTGTCCTGCGGCGTGACGAGCCTTTGTAGCAAAATACCTTCTACAACAAGAAAGCAGATGAGCTTCTTTTGGCTTATGTCTTTTGAAAGATGTGTCAGACGGCAGGACACCCTTTGGATATCTTTTATAGATTTAAAGAACAGACAAAGGTGTAATTTAAGTGACACAATCTAGATTTTTGGAGTAAAAGTGTTACACTACAGGACGTTGAAGAAGACAATTTTTCGCACTGTTGAGTTGATGAAAAAAAAGAGGAAGAAAAACATTATCTACAAAGACATTTAGAGCGATAATGCAAAAAATGAACATCGCTTCACGCACCCAAAACAACAAAACAACCGCGCTCATCCATTCCCATTAAAAATACAGAAAACATCCTCCGAATACTTTTCATATATTGGGGAATACTTTTTGACACTGCTGCATGTGACAGCGATACGCACTCGTTTGAAGAGCCCCTCCCCTAGACGTGCGATCCCTGTCGGCCGCCTCCGCCCCCCCCCGTAGAGACAGGTGGCTCTACTCCCATAGTTTATTGCTCTGTTAGTCAATTATCACAGTGATGGGGTTCCCCGAGCTAACTGCAGCTCGTGGCCAGTTGTGTTTCAAGACGTAATGAGTTAGAGCTGATGCTAATTCCGCTTCCTGGGGCAAACGCAGCCTCTTAATGTTCCCATTTGTAAGACTTAATGATTTGAGCAAACTACTGCCGGAGTGTTTACAACTTACTATAGAAGAGGAGTTAAATATCCGGAATAGATGGTTGGATGGTATGGAAGCAGACAGCTAAAGCCAGGAAAGAAATGTACTTAAAGAAGACAGATGATGCCTTTGTCTGCTATGTAGTTTTAATATAATCATTATTTTAAATCGCAATATTTAGCCAAAACGACGAAGAAAACAAGACAAAAAACACTGATTTTCCTTTAACCCAACTTAAGAGTCTAAATTGCAAAAATTTGAAGGCAATATTGACAGTGTTTAGTTTTAAAAGTACATTATTTTTCTTACTTTCAGAGCTCTGTAAAGAATCTGTGGATCCTGGATGCCAGTGACCTCTCTCAGCTGGTTGATCAGGATTTCACTCTGCTACAAAAAAAAAGAAAAGCAAAAAGAAATACTATCAGGCCGAGGCAGATGATGTCACAACTTTTCTAAAATCCGATGACTTGAATAATCAGGTTCAACATGTGTGGATGTTTGACAAACCATTGACCATCAGATTTTATTTGATCATAATTTAACTATTATTATCAAGCATTGTTGGTGCTGCACTTTACCGCCAAAGTTTCCTGTTTCTGAATTGTGTTCACTGACAAAGGTAAAAACCTTTTTTCTGATTCTGATTATGTTTTGTTTGTATAATGCGTCATTAGTCTTAACAAACTGTCTTAATAAAAATGTGTTTTGTATCTTTAATAAGAAATGTATCAGCAAGAAAATCATCCCATTGTAATTCTAGTATGTTTATGTGTTTATGTATGTATTTAATTCTTCAACCAGTGCAGCAGAAGCAGTGGTCGTTGCAGTGCAGCGCTCGGAGACCCATCTCCAGAGCCTGTGCTCGGCTTGGTCAGTGAAACACGCTCAGACACAGAGAGAACATGCAAACTCCACACAGAAAGGCCCGGGCATCGTGAGGTTTGAAGCACTAACGGCTGTTCCCAATAGTTACAAAGGATCAGTGCTCAGTTCACAAAACACAACTCCCGACATTACAATATAGTGGCCATAATGATGTAGATTGCAACATGTTTTGAATAAAAGTCAGTGTAAAAGATTTTAAAATAATAATAAAAATGTCTCCAATAATCAACAGACCAGGGCTGACTATGCATGGATTTCAGTCACATTAATTTTTGTTCAGGACTCCAATGCTTTCCTTTTGACAATATATAATTTGCATAATACATTTTGTTTTTAATGGTCATTTACTAGGCTAAAAGTCAAAATTTTTCACCATTTAAAAGGACATATTCTGCATTATTTGCCTTGAACTGCATTATTTGTATTGAACTTAAAATGATTGGTGTACAAAAAGCCCACGACTTCATATCAATCAGGCGTTTCCCACATCAGGAAAATGAGTTAGAGCTCCATCTCCTGGCTGCAGAGGCGAGATAAACAAACCTAGCTTGCTCTGACATGCTAATGTAAGCACGCAGTTGTAATGAATGCGATTTGACGACAGAAATGCTCAGAACGGTTTTGGCGATGAGCCATGGTCTTAAAAACAGGGCCGAGGTTCTTGAAGCGCTACCTATCATGTCAAAATGCTGGAAAATTTGGAACAGGGTGTTTTTGAGGCTCAGGTGGAGAGAACTTTCGAAAGAAGAATTATCGGACACAAATGAATTAAGCTAAATACAACTCTAGGTATGTTTTTTGGTGGGTTATATCATGCTTGAAAGCTCAAAAGAACTTGCTTAATAACCATGGATAGATGCCCCACCTTAATTGAATCCTTACCCATAAAACCTAACAAACAAGACCTGAATCAAACTATAACCACTTGTTCACTGGAGCGGTTCAGGATGGTCCAAAAGTGTGAGATGACTGGGTAAGAATACGCAGCCTCAGGTGGAAACAAAATGGCAAAAAGCAGATATAAATCAAAAATAATAATTTCTCACCAAATGCTGACTTGAAAGCGTGATGATAACTTTATTTGTTGAGCCGACAAACTTAGCAAAACAAAAGCTAGCGCACGTTAGCATCGGCTGTTTCCTGTTTATCGACGCATGGCATTCGCGTCAAGACCAAAATATATAATTCCATAATTTCCACTCTATAATTAATCTGACATTATCCAACCCAGCGTATTACATAAACAGAAAACACAATGTAGAGAAGTGAAATTAATGCAGAAAAAGCTGACGATAAACCAGAAGTAGGGCTAGTTTCTTATCTACTCTAGCGTTAGCCATGTCTCACAGCGACACAAACTTACTTAAACTAAAAGTCTTTGGGTGACTTGCTGAAATTAAAAAAGAATAATTCTGCTCACGTAGCGGACCCCTCCGAGCCAGGACCTGAGACATGGAGACGCATTCCGCCATTAACAGAAGCGTTCCGAGGCGCTCCAAAGCGAACCAGTCTGGGGGAAACCTGGGCTAGTCGAAACGTGGCTTATGAAAACACTGGAACTTTTTTCCCACATTGCCACACAGTAAACAGCATATCTATTCTACCACATGTCTCTCTCTCTCTCTCTGTATATAAAAGCAGATTGGGTTCGCCTCTATATAAAGCCCAGAGCCCAGTAGCAGGTGTATAGGTCATGGGTCCACTGTCTGTCCTGTCCCTCACAGAGACACCGGTCAGACTTATATGGTGCGCGGGGGGATATCCGAGACCCCTCTTTAGTTAGCCGCTATTTTGGTCCGCTGACATGGACACGCAGGCTTCTGTTTATCATTCCTCTCGCCGTGCCACCGAGCCTGACTGACACGGACACTTGCACCCTTCGTTTCTCCTCTGCGACAGGCAAATGTGAAGGAAAAAAACACAGCAAAAGCATTAGCGGATTAGCAATAAACAGTTATTTCACGTCAGATGTTGTTTTAGTTTGACATGATTTGACTAAATGGTGGAATTGGTGGTTATTTTTGTTTGTTGTTGAAAGAATGGGCATGGTAAGGAGTTCTCAGGGAAAGTATTAATGCCAGCCAAGACAGGAATAACCGCTTGACACTTTATATAGTAGGTCTAAAAATATATGAAAGTAGGTTAAAACACATAACAAATACAAAAGGTAGGGTAAGATTAAATACGTTTTAACTTCGTCCTACACCTTTTTGAAGACGTTTTTGTCTTTTTCCCCCTCTTATAGTTTGCTTCTTCTTTTTTTAAATTGTTGTTTCATGTTCACTGTTTTATTTATTCTGTGTTCTGTCATGTTAAAAATAAAAGTCATCAATCAATCAATCAATCAATGATGCTCTTGGTGATATTTCTGGTAGCTTTACACGACAGTAAAGCCAAAAACGTTAAAGAAACTCAACTGACTTGCTTAATAAATAATAAATACATTTGTCCACAAAGCTAAATTCTAAAGACAAAATGGCAGAAAGGTAGAGCAGTTACTTAGCCATAAATTGTGTAAAATTAAGTAGTAGCCTACTCAAAAAGCAAAATATTTTCTTTAGTTTGTATTAGTGTGAATCGTCTGAGAGCCACTGGTTTATTCAAGGGTACTGATGACTTTTTCCCCATTCAAATTGTTATCTCGATGGTAACAGTCCTAATTTCTCATTATTCTGAAATAATGAGAAATTATTTCAGAATAATAATTTATAATAATTTATATAATAATTAGACTGTGGTCTGCCTAAAAATTTATTTTCAAAAAAAACTTTTGATTGGCAACTTCTCAAAATAAAAATACAAACTTATGTAAATACTTACTAAATTGGCAAATACAGACAATCTAGCCTAATGAAAATGAATGTATTTTTGTTTGGTGACCGCATTGCCTACAAGGATGCTGTTTATGTTCCAACGTAACTGTTAAACAATATTGTAAATAAAGTTATTTTGTTGTTAGCTAACATTAATGCTAAAGGGCGTGTGATTGTGACAGCAGGTTTACAGCTCACGAATGGTTAGTTTGTGTTAGATGTTATTCCGTCCACACTTCACTTTTTCCGTGTTATAATCCAAATCTTTCACACTGTCTCCCTCTCACCGAGTTGCTTGAGTTCTCCCCATTTTCCGCCAGTTCCGCTCCCATTGCAGCCCCCGTGGGTCAAGTCCTCCAGTCCGCGGTATCCTAGAGTGTTTTTGGGCTGTTGCTCCGAGTCAAAGCGCGTCCATCAGCCAGCTGCAGCCGCACTCAAACTCAGTCACACACAGTCACTCAGCTGTGTGCTCCCGCGGCGCCAGAGAGAGCGCCGCACCGCACCGCTCCGCATCGCACCGCTCCGCTCCGCACCGCACCGCTCCGCACCGCTGCCGCATCGCTCCGTACCGCGCTCACGTGGGCACTAGATAGCGAATTTTGGTATTTGGTATTATTGAAATGATTATATTATTTATTCTTCTTGCACAAGTATTGTTCTACATTTTAAAGTTACAAATAAATAGAAAAAAATACAATTTTTTGGTTAGCTGCATTTAACACGTGTAGGCTAGTCAACGTGTAAAAACATGAATTAGCATTTAATTCTAACAAGTTTATGACATCGATGTAATTTACATTGAAAAGCAGCATTCAAGATCCTTGCATATCAAAGTAAGGGAAAACTGGGACTAATTAAGAGCAATTCACATTTAAAAGAAAGTTCAAAAGTCTTCAATAATTATCATGTATTTTATTTGAACCTTGACCCCCAAGGACACCTTACATTGAATGCAATTAAAACATCAACACACAATAAGAACATCTAAATGTTCAATTACAGTGAGAGTGGTTACAATGAGCAAGTTTTCCAGAGTTCACAATGTCACTTTGGCTTATGACATTTTCATTAAAAGAGAGGAATAATGGGGCCTGTATTTCTCCTACGCAAATTCCTCTTTTATTGTTGGCTGATACATTTCCAGATTTTTTAATAAAACAATGTCTGTTATTTTTTACAGAATACCATCATTCAGTGAGTGTTCTTCAGCCTCAGAGGACAGTTTGGAGCTTGACCGTGTTGTTGTTGAAGTGTTGTTGTCTATATTGGGCAGTGACTAGCCATGAAAATCCAACGCTTTAACTTTTGTATTCACACTTTTCCCCCAAAACTTTTTTGTTTTGTCAAACAAATACATCACAACAGTCAAATTTTCCTTTGCCCTTAGCTTTAGATTTAACTTGTATTTCTTGTGTTACATCTGCTCAGTTAAAAATACAATTTATTAAGTGTACATCATGGTCTAAGTCTGAGCTTCTCAACTTTTTCTGGCGCTCCCCCCTTAGGAGATGAACAATTTATCCACGCCCCCCCACAGCCTAGAGATATTATATGTGCATGATAAAATGTATGTAAATGTAACTATGATAAAATAAAACAATTAAAAAATCCAACTATATAATCGCATATTAGCCTGAAATAACTGTAATAATTAGAGTTTAAATAGGCAAAATTAAATTTATTTTAGTGTCATTCACAGACTGAGTGATTTGAAGCTATGAAAAATGGCACAACACAGTGCTCTCCTCTCTGTCTCTTCTCCTCAGCTGCGCAGACGGGCCAGGTCAATTCCACTGTCTGCAGTGAATTGGTGCTTCACTTGAAGTGAATCAGTTGTTTCAAGGAGAAGACGCACTCACTTACTTCTCGTAACTGTGTATCACTTTTACCACTTTGGGTCCACTGCGTCACACACAGACTGCTTTCTGTCGGGTGCTGACTCATGGTGCGACTCGTACTGCTCACTTAAGTTTCACATGTTTACAGAGAAAACGCTTGTGATCAAACGGAAAGGAACCAATGCACCTGCATTCTCTTCTCATATTCTTCAAATATGTTTATATCGCCAAATGAGCGATCAGGAGTTTAAAACTGAGACTCAAAAAGTGGAGGAGGAGACAAACGCGAAGGACCATGACAAAGCATGAGAAGGGACAGAATAGGGCCAGAATAGGGACAGAGCAGGGACAGAAGAAGGACAGAGCGTTATAGCGCCTATAGAACCAAAGCAATGACTTGTTCTTAACATGGGGCAGACGTGTGTGAAGGGCGCAGAGGCAGACGTGTGTGAGGGGCGCAGAGCCAGACATGTGTGAGGGGTCGACGTGTGTGAGTCACAGAGGCAGACGTGTCGGAGCTCAGAGGCAACATTGCGAGGTGCAAGGCGCGTGTGTAGGAGGGCAGGCGACCCACTCTCCTCTGCTCTCCGTATTTCGCGATGAACCCCGTTGCACTGGAGTTTTTGTGCTAAAAACACATCACAGGTGAATGTGCGCACATTTCTCCAAACACTTGCACCCCCTTACACCCCTTGACACCCCCTTGACCCCCCCGACACCCCCCTTGACACCCCCCTTACACCCCCCCTACACCGGCTTTGCGCCCCCCAAACAGGCGTGCCCCACACTTTGAGAAGCTCTGTAAATGGATGAAGTAATGCCCTTTGAGTTCCCTCGTGGCTTTATCTCAGTATATCATTTTACCTTAATGGAAAATCAATATCAGCTCTGCAGCCCATTTTGTCTCTACACTGGCTTGTCCTTTGTGACTATTGCCGCTTCTGCTTACAGAAAATGCGCTAACTCTAACTAGTCCAGGACTTTTCCCTATGTATTTTTAACTGCGTGAAGGCAATGTCTGTGTTTGGCTGATCCTGCTGCTTGCTCTCCACAGAACTGGTAATAGTATATTCTGTATTGTGTGTAGCAAGCGTTTATACATTTGAAATTAACCCTGATCATGCTTTGAACTAATAGTCTAAATTGGGTAATCAGAAAATGGGTAAAATGATGCTATTTTAAAATATCTTTGCTACAATGTTTTTATGCGAGCAGCATCTGTTTGTGTGTCTTTGAGGACACACTTCCTTGTTGTGAACCCCTCTAAAAGTGTCCAATTTTGACCATATGTAAGCTTCATATGCACATTATGGACGTGGTTCCTAAAACTTTTTTATAGACTTATTCACTTGATCACTTAAAATGTCTATAGTTTAGACACACACATATTATACAATATCTATTGAATATATTCTTTAATTAAAATGCAGCATTAAATAAAGTGTTGCTTGTTTGGGAGAGCCAAACAAAAACAATTCTTTTTGCTTCCCCGATTATTCTGTGTATCTCCTCGTGATCAGTACCACAGTTCTGGAACCACTAAATTATGCTGCACTTATAGTTTAAAGTGCACTATGAAACATTTCTGGTGGAGTGTCCACCACATACTAGTTTACAGGTCAAATTCAATAAAGTTTTAGTCAAATTTTCCATTTTGTAAATATCCAAAGGTATTCAGTCCAGTCCTGACAGCTGGTTCTTGCCAAAAGTGCATTCTACAGGTATCCATCAATCCCCTCCATTTTGGCGTTTTATGTCCTAGTTACATATATTTAAAGGACCGTACATTTAAGATTAATATGAGCTGTTAACTATGGTATAACATTGTTCCCACATCAAAAACATAGCCTGGGTTGTATTTGAGCTTCATTCCACCAACCTGGTAAAAAGTCCTCTCCCTCCGATGAAAAACATTCCATTCTGAATTTCTCAGATCGTGAGTCACAGATTAGTAAATTTATGTAGTATGTATTCATTGATTTTAAAGTACTCTTTGTATTTACGCACGTGTGAAATTGTGTGAATTTTTTTTTTTTCAATTCTATGTAAACACTTTAGTTGCTGTGTGCATGAAAGTACTCTACAAATAAAATTGACTTGACTTGACTCTTTACACTTTTTTAAATCCAGAATCATCCCAGCCTCATTCTGACCTTTACATCAATCACGTTCATTACAATGTTGGCTGCATTAGCATGTCGAGGTTAGCGAGCATTTGTTTATTTCACCGGTAATTTCCTCTCAATAACTAATTTAGTTTTTTGTAAACATTTAAAAGAGATGCCAAAGTCAAGGACTCATGAGTATGTTTAAAGGCCATGTTAACACTGCAGCGCTTCATTAATCTCAGTCTAATATTTATGAATATTACAGCTGTCCTAAAACACATCATAGTGATGAACCACAACAACTAGTATTTCCGTGAATAATGCACACTCGACATGTGGTATCAATATTGTGATACATTTTCCAATACAATTTCAATACAGTACAATACAATTTTAAACTTAAATAGCATTTTTTTATGTCTCTCAGTCCAGTTGCGATGTCCCAGAAAAACCAAACGTCCCCTAATCAGCTGACGCATCTCTGCTGAGACTACAACAATGCGTCCGGCCCGTTCACAACTGACTACAACTACTACGGTTCCTTGACCTCATTCTCCAATCTGTTCTGGATTGTACGCTAATAATATCTCCTTTATTCAATACATCACCGTCATGATGACGCTTACAATATTTTTAGATTCAAACTCAACAAGTGTGTGCATGTCTGTCATGATACAACACAGCTATGGAAAACTGGACAGCAGCCGTCGTTTCTGCCATGTATTCAGTATCCAAAATGTTTACTCAATATATATAGGATTACAAAACAAGAGTATTCCAAAAATACTCGAAGAAGGTGAAATGTGTTATGGTGGAAGTGTTTGGATGTATGTTTGTTTTTTATTTTTTTATTGGAAATGCACAATTTGAAAATACTACAACAACAACAACAACAACAACAACAACAACAAACAAAAACAATAACAAACCAACAAACACAAGGAGGAGAGAAAGAGAAGAGCATGAAAACAAACAGAACAAAAGGAACATATAAAGAACCAAGTGCAAACAAAACCAACCCTAATGATCACAATAACAACAAAATTAACACATACGTATCAAAACAAAACGTGAGAGAGAGAAAAAAAAAAAGCATGGTTTAAATTTACTTACGAAATCAGAAGAAATCAGATGAGAACTATATTTCATCAGAGTAAATAGACCATATATTGCTTGCACTAATCAGACAAATATTGCACTTTCTCTCAACTTAAGCCAATATTTGATCACAACGTTTATTTTAACACTTAAATGCAACAATACGTAGCACAAAATAGACCACTCTGCTCACTTTTAGTTAGACGTAAAACAGGGTTGTGGACGCCACAATATTTTGTAACTATTTTTTCCTCTTATTTTTTATTTTTCTATGCAGAGCAGTGAAACGTATAGACAGTAATTAAGTAAAGTCATTTGGAAATGGGGGGAAATTATAAAAATTGCCCCAAAAGATCAGCATCGACCCGTATAGTCGATATCTACTCAGAGTAAGACAAGAGAATGGGAAAATGTGATATATTGAGCCCAAAATATACTGTTGCTATTTATCATTTATTGAATGAGAAATCATGACAGACTATGCCAGAAAAATAACAATCATAAAATATACCTTAAACTAACCATTAAACCAGACCATTAATGTACTTTGAATATAAGTCAGTGTAGTGGGATGAAACTTTAACAATGTTGACAGTATTGACTTATTATAGTTGTAAGTCTTCTTTTACCCACAAAAAGGCAATATTCTGTTCTTTTGGGGATTTATAAATTTATTTTCCCCAGTAAAAATGTGTGTGGTGTGTGTGTGTGTTGTTGTTTTCAGGATGGAAGACCCAAACGTGACTACCAGTATTGGTACAGACAGGTAATTGTCCACAGTAACTGAACATTTACTGAATATCATTATCTTTTCCGTGTTCACCTGTGTTTTGTTCTTTAGACCTGGACCGATGAGTTCCTGGGTGGGATCCTGATGATTTGATGGAATTACAGAAATTCACTGTCTTCTGATGCCATATGGTCCCTGATGTCATTTGTCACAGGTTGTAAGATACTGCGGATACTTGTTTATTATGATTTTCTGTAAAAGGCTTTTTTAAAATACTTAATTTTTTTTTTAAACACATTAAAAAAAACACATGAAACAGAACAAGACCAGAGAGAACATTGCAAATAAAGAAACATTTCAAAAAAGGCAAACAAATCCAAAATAAACTCCCATTTAGTACAGTCTGTCAAATCTGTGAATTTTCCCATTAGTTCAAATGTAATAATTTTTTTTGCGTAAGTCCTTGGTTGTCGCCAGTTTGTGTCATCCATTTTTTTATTGATCTTTTTCCCCTGTTAGGAATAATTCCAAAGTATCCATTGATCTTCCTTGCCATGTTTTGAGGCCCAGATACAGATTCTGAAATTTTAGTGGGATGGTGAGTCAAAAAGAGTTCAACTTATTGATCTCAGCTAATTTTACTAGCACCAGACAGCCAAAACACATGATAGTGGTTTGCCTCCTGGCTGCCGCAGTCCTTCAACAGAGAAGTCTTGTAAATATGCACATTTTGACATGGTTTATGAAAACTACACATTTTCCACAGAATATAAGAATTATTATTACTGGCTGTGTTAATTTACTTCTTGTTATAATAACTCCTATTTAAAACTATAAAAGTCCTGTTCTCCATTCAAAGGATTTTTTTTTCACATATTAAAGCTTTACCTGTGATTATCTTTACAATCTGTAAAACGTACACCTTTGTTATCCAATTAAATCTCTGATTATATGCCAACCAGTTTAAGATTTTAACATCTTTTAAATTATATGTTTTGATAGTTTTTCCGTCGTGACCACAATTTAACCCAGGGTCTTCAAATGATCTAATTATCATCTCCAGCAAGGCCTGTACAGGAACCACTGGCACAACATTGGCAAGGCAAGCAAATGTATTTTGAGCACAATTCGTATACAATTTAGTGCTTCATACAACAGGAAAATTATCAAAATCACGAACATGACAGAAATCATAAAACAGTTTAAGACATAAAAAGAAAGCAAGAAAACATTTCAGTCAAATGCAAGCTAAACTAAACTGTTTACTGGATTTGAACATTGCCAGACTAGAGGCCGTCTCACATCCTCAGGAAGAATTTTACAATTAGCACATAAAACTAAAACAGATTCCCCATGTTTAGTCCTGACTCTGGCACCAGCAGGAGGCCTGTCCATGTTTAGTGCTGACTCTGGCACCAGCAGGAGGCCGGTCCATGTTTAGTCCTGACCCTGGCACCAGCAGGAGGCCGGTCCATGTTTATTCCTGACTCTGGGCACCAGCAGGAGGCCGGTCCCTGAGGTCCTCAGAGTCCGAGATGATTCATACGGCACCAACATTTGTCGATGTACTTTGGCGCTAGGCCATGGAGAGACTTGTATACAAGCAGAGCTGCTTTGAAGTCTATTCTCTGAGCCACAGGGAGCCAGTGCAGAGACCTGAGCACAGGACTAATGTGATCATACTTCCTGGTTCTAGTCAGGACCCGAGCAGCAGCGTTCTGGATGTACTGCAGCTGTTTTACAGCTCGTTTGGAGAAGCAGGCCGTTACAGTAGTCTAATCTACTAGAGACAAATGCATGGATAAGTCTCTCCAAGTCTGGTTTAGACACTATACTTTTGATTTTGGCAATGTTTTTTAGATGATAACAAGCTGCTGATGTTATTGATTTGACGTGGCTGTTAAAGTTCAAGTCTGGGTCCATTATTACCTCCAGATTTCCAACTTGATTTGTAGTTATCTGAAATCAATAGTGCAAAATTTTTTGATGCTCTATTGCATTTAAATGTTTTTTTCTTGTAGCTATGTAATGTAAATGTATTCTTTAGCATTTAAAAAAATATATTTTTGAAGTTATTTTGACGCCATTGGGTTGATTGGTATTGATTGGTATTGATATTGATATTGATTTTGCTCTAGTAAATTTACTGATGTTATAAAACTCTTGAACACAAAAACTACAGAAACATGTGACAGATGAAAAGATAAAAACTAAAGGGTCAGAGAAAAAGCCTTGCCTAAACCAGGTCTAACCTCGTAGACTGAATAGACCAGGAGGAGGGCAGGACATGCTCAAAAGTCTATTTGCTCGTGAATGTTGTAAAAGAAAAATATCCACACAAATCCCATGGACGACGACGTCCAAATGTTGCTCAAAATCCTGCTGTCTGTTACGAGGCAGCCGTGTACAAGCAGCCACCAGCCAGTTCAGTCAAAGCTGAGAAGCATGCACCACTTTTCACAGCGAGCCAGGGTGGTCATCACCCAATAGTTTTCCAATTTTGGTTTTAAAAACATCATATATGGATGAATAAAACAAGTTTAGGTATATTATTAATGGTGGAGCAAAATTATAATATGGCTAAAATATTTTCTTTCAGTAGTCCCATAATAATCCTTGAGGACACTTTTTTTTTTAGATGTTAACCTAGAAGTCAAACACTTAAACCATTTATGGCTGAGTTATGTGAGTACCCCTGCTTACATAACAGTGTCATGCTTTTCTGTCTGCAGTGTGGATGATGGGAAGTCTCCACACATCCCCTATGTTTACGTGGACTCCTCTGGTCTGGTGAAGAACTACCGGCCCATGCAGGTGGTGCTGGCCTGTGCCTTGGACATGTACGCTTTCCCCTTCGACAAGCAGAACTGCAGCCTCACCTTCCGCAGCTGGCTCCACTCAGGTCTGCAAACTCACATGCAGAGACTGGTCAAACGCCTTACAGTCCATTCAAAACAATCCCATATGGCCTCCCATCCAACCACCTTAACCCCACAACTGCCTTACCCCACACGACCAAACACACATACAGACACAGTTACACACACACACATGCTAAAATGCATAAGTTCCAATGAACTAATTGAGAAAGCACCATCAGAAGAGCCGCCCGCACCGTGTTAGAACAGCTCTTTCAGACGGAGCAGTGATGCTGGGTAAACCAGCTTTCATCCCAAGGCATCATAATATAGCAGTGCACACAGCTCTTCTTATTTTCTATATATTTGCAATTGTTAATTTTTTTTTTACAATTAGATGTGGACAGCTCACAGCTGAGATTTGTCATTGTGCTTGGGTAGTTACCGATACGTTTTTTATAATATAATAGTAATATAGTAATAGTAGTACTAAATAATAAAGTAGTAGTAATTGTGGTAGTCTTTGTAAATAATATATAAATATAGTGGGTCAAAGTTGATGCATGCAAGTTTACCGAGGGTCAAAACCAATTATATTTTGGATGTAAAAAGTTTGTCTGCAAAGAATTTTATAATCAAATTGTTGTGAATCATCAAGCTTTTAGGAGGATAGAGTGGTTTGTTCTTCCTTCAGGGTTCTTAGACATCTAAAAAATAAATGGAAAAGGAGGGGAAAAAGCCAGATGTCCTGGAAAATATATATTTTGCCTGAAGATTTCTTGACCCTTTGCTTCGCTAAATGATTGAATATCAAATTACTCCAGAGACGACTACTGTTATCATCACAGTAAAAGAGTTGTTGGATTTTGTCTGTCTGGTGGGTAACGCAATATCATATATATTATATACAGATATTCTATTTTGACAATGTAGACTAAAAACAGTTGTGCAACTGAACTTTAAAGTACATTTTATAATGATTATTTATGTTTTCATCTGTAACTTTGTGTACAAATTGTGCTCTATAAATAAAAGTACATTATTTGCATATCAATTTCATGCTGTAAAAAACAACACTACACTTCTGTGGCTTGCAACTTGATAGTTATTCACAACACAAAATTAAAAGTTATAGATGATGTAGCCAAATCACAAATGCTTCTAATGCTATCACGTTTCTGTTTTGCGCAGTGACTGAAATTAACCTGTCATGGATGCGGGATGCAGAGGCCATAGCGCAGGATAAGAGACAGTTCATGAACGATGGAGAATGGGAGCTGCTGTCCATCCCCTCAAACTACAGACACATCCACTATGGAGACAAGGAGTACGCTCACATCCACTTCCATGTAGGTTTAGCACTTTTGTCTATTCATTCACTCATCACATTAATCAATGCATTAAACTTAGCTATTGGTATGGATGGTCCTGCAGCTTCAAGCCAGATCTATGGAACAAATATTTCTCTATTACCAATTTTTCTTCTTCACTCAAAGGCTGAAAAAAAAAACATTTGATATTAATTTCTGTCAATATCTCACTTTGTTTTTTTTTGCATTATTCATTCCCATCCATCTTCTTCCGCTTATCGGGGCCGGGTCGCGGGGGCAGCAGTCAGGGAACCAGACTTCCTTATCCCAGACACTTCCTCCAACTCCTCCGGGAGGATCCCGAGGCGTTCCCAGGCCAGCCGAGAGACATAGTCCCTCCAGCGTGTCCTGGGTCTTCCCCGGGGCTCCTCCCGGTGGGACATGCCCAAAACACCTCCCTAGGGAGGCGCCCAGGAGGCATCCGGAACAGATGCCCGAGCCACCTCAGCTGGCTCTCTCGACGTGGAGGAGCAGCGGCTCTACTCCAAGCTCCTCCCGTGTGACTGAGCTCACCCTATCTCTAAGGGAGCCCAGCCCAGGAAACTCATTTCGACACGCTTGTATCCGCGATCTTGTCCTTTCGGTCATTACCAAAGCTCATGACCATAGGTGAGGGTAAGAACGTAGCTTGACCGGTAAATCGAGAGCTTTGTCTTTCGACTCAGCTCCTTCTTCACCACAACAGTCCGATGCAGCGACCGCATCACTGCGACGCTGCACCGATCCGCTGTCAATCTCACGCTCCATCCTTCCCTCACTCGTGAACAAGACCCCGAGATACTTGAACTCCTCCACTTGGGGCAGGGGACTCCCCACCCACCCCGGGGCAAGCCACCTTTTTCCGGTTGAGAACCATGGCCTCAGATTTGGAGGTGCTGATTCTCATCCCAGCTGCTTCAACACTCAGCTGCAAACCGTCCCAGTGCATGTTGCAGGGTCCAGGTTTGATGGAGCCATCAGGACAACATCATCTGCAAACAGCAGAGATGAGATCCTGTGGTCCCCAAACCGGACACCCTCCGACCCCTGACTGCGCCTAGAAATTCTGTCCATAAAAACAATGAACAGCACCGGCGATCAAAGGGCTCCTGCTGGCGGAGTCCACACGCACTGGACAGGTCTGACTTACTGCGGCAATATGAACACAGCTCCTCTCCGGTATAAAGACCGGACAGCCCTGAACAAAGGGTCCCGGACCCCATCTCCTGGAGCACCCCCCAAAGGGATACCCCGTGGGACACGGTCGAAGCCTTCTCCAGATCCACAAAGCACATTTGGACTGGTTGGGCAAACTCCCATGAACCCTCGAGCACCCGATGGAGAGTATAGAGCTGGTCCAGTGTTCCACGACCAGGACGAAAACTCTGCTCCTCCTGAATCTGAGGTTCGACTATCGGTCGGATTCTCCTCTCCAGTACCCTGGAATAGACCTTACCAGGGAGACTGAGGAGTGTGATCCCTCTGTAGTTGGAACACACCCTCCGGTCCCCCTTCTTGAACAGAGGGACCACCACCCCGGTCTGCCAGTCCAGAGGCACTGTCCCCGACCGCCACGCGATGTTGCAGAGACGTGTCAACCAAGACAGTCCTGCAACATCCAGAGACTTTAGGTACTCAGGGCGTATCTCATCCACCCCCGGAGCTCTGCCACCGAGGAGTTTGCCAACAACCTCAGTGACTTCGGCTTGGGTGATGGATGAGTCAGCCTCCGAGTCCTCAGTCTCTACTTCCTCTTCGGAAGACGTGACAGTGGGATTTAGGAGGTCCTCAAAGTACTCCTTCCACCGTCCGACGACATCCCCAGTCGAGGTCAGCAGGTCTCCACCCGCACCGTAAACGGTGTTGGTGGAGCACTGCTTCCCCCTCCTGAGGCGCCGGACAGTTTGCCAGAAATTCTTTGGGCCGACCGATAGCCTCCTCCTCCATGGTGCACTCTGATATCCATGTCCCCAGCCTCTTCCCGGGATCTGGGAGAAGCTCACCCGGAGGTGTGAATTGAAGACCCTGCTGACAGCGGGCTCCGCAAGACGTTCCCAACAGACCCTCACTATACGCTTGGCCTGCCAAGTCTGTCCGGCTTCCTCGCCGCCAGCGGATCAACTCACCACCAGGTGGTGATCGGTTGACAGCTCCGCCCCTCTCTTTACCCGAGTGTCAAGACACGCGGCCGGAGGTCAGATGACACGACAACAAAGTCGATCATTGATCTCCGGCCTAGGGTGTCCTGGTGCCACGTGGACAGTGGACACCCTTGTGCTTGAACATGGTGTTCGTTATGGACAGTCCGTGATAGCACAGAAGTCCAATAACTGAACACCTCGGGTTCAGATAGTGAGCCGTTCTTCCCAATACCCTCTCCAGGTGTCACTGCATTGCCACGTGGGCGTTGAAGTCCCCCAGTAGAGCACCCATCCCAGGCCTGGCTCCAGGATGGGGCACCGGTAATGCCAATCCGGGCGACATAACTGGCCTTGGTTTTCTTCTATTCATAAAGGGCTTGTGAACCGATCTTTGTCTGACCCGTCACCCAGGACGGTG
This sequence comes from Chaenogobius annularis, assembly GCA_015082035.1. Lineage (NCBI taxonomy): Eukaryota > Metazoa > Chordata > Actinopteri > Gobiiformes > Gobiidae > Chaenogobius > Chaenogobius annularis. Next base: position 873,537 of record BJKM01000212.1, on the reverse strand, counting down.
CCTCAGGAGACCCTACCAGGGGCTTGAAGCCCCGGACAACATAGCTCCTGGGATCATTCGGGCGCTCAAACCCCTCCACAACGTTAAGGTGTCGGTTCAAGAAGGGGAATATTTTGATTAAAAATATTCAGACAATATTTTAACAATGCATCAAGAATATGCTAAAATGTGCTTGTAAATGTCTTGTTTAAAGACATTTACAAGCACATTTTTTAAAAAGTACAAGAGTAAAAGTATTGTATGTATGTATGTCAAATTTTTACTTCAGGTATCTGTACTTTCTACTCCATTACATTTTTGAACTGAAGCGAAAAGTAAAGTTCTTTGAGATTAACTTAAATAGCAACGGTGACTTTCTGCCTAAAGAGTTTGCGTTAATGACCAGGTTTGGGCAAAAATATATATTAAAAACGACCAGATATATTAAGTTATCGATTCAGTTGCTTCCTTTGCCCAAAAATGTGCACAATTCTTCATCAAGATCACGACATTTCACACATTAATAGCCCCCAAATCTGTGTCAGAAACATTTACTGGTACTTTTTTACTCTACAACACTGTACAAAACTTTTACATAAATAGATTTTGTATTTAAACTTTTACTTTAGCATTCTTTTTGCACCTGTATCTGTACTTTTGCTTAAATTAAAAAAAAACTATTGCACAAATCATGAATGGGACAAATGTTATGTTATGTTATTTTGATTGATTGAAAATTTATATTTTTCCAGAACAACAATGAAAAAATTATACCTCTACTTAACTCCACAATAATAAGCAACATTTACATTGTTATTAGAGCTGTAACAATTAATTGACTAACCGTAACTAGTCGACTATCAAAATACAATTCCAATTTATTTTTGTATAATTGTCTGGACTGTACAGTACTTTAAAACATATACGAAAATACCTTATTTTTATTTATTTTTTAAATAAAGACAGCGGCATCATTAGCTCAAAAATGTCAAGAACGAATAAACAACTGCTGATTTTCATAAATAATACACTTAAAAAACACTCCAAAATATTCTCTATCTAGCAGCTTTCACCATATTTCACCCTTTATTTCATTGATAATGTATAATAAATAAAAAAATACTCGCTGAATAATGGTTAGTTGCAGTTCGAATTGTTACATCACAACCAGACCTATTGAACCCGGCTGTAGTGATTGTGTAGCTCCATGACTACAGCCTATTACACACTCCTGTCTATAGACCCGTTGTTCAAGCCGGTTTAAATGCCATCAGACATTACACCGCGACTGTAAGAGCCCCCCGTTTTGTCCAGGTGCCTGTCACGAGCTGCTCCTGTCGAGAGGAGAGGCGCTCGTGCTGATTGCCGATCGATTGTGAACTTTATCCCCCCCTCCCCTACCCTACCCTCCCCTACCCTCCCCTCCCCCCTCCTCTCCTCCGAGGCCCGTCTGTCGAATTGTACAGTGGAAAGCAATTGGCCGCGACCTTCACGGATCGGTACGGGGGCGAGCTAATGTGCGGAGATGGAGCGAGGAGCCGAGAGTGGCTGGCAGACGGGTGTGCGGTGGGGTTGGGGAGTTGGGGGGTTGCGGGGGTGTCTCTGGGCCAGCTTGATCAATGGGCGTCTTGTTAGCGCGCAGGAAAAGGCCACTATAGCCATGTGCAGGTGGAGCGCTGCCTGCGTGGGGGGAGATGGGATTGGAACCGGAAAGAAGGCCGAGGGAGGTTTTTCTCACAGCGTTTGACGGGTTTCTACTGTTACACTGCAGGCTCTGTGCTGCGGCGGAGTTTGACAGCCAAAGTGTTGATAAAATATTGCTTTTTGAATGAGGTAAAGAGCAATAAAAGCTGCCTTTTGGTTGAGCATAGATTAAAACTATTTTGGATTGGGATAAACAAAAGAAGCAAAACTAATAAATCACATACATTACTAACATATTTGTAATGCATCTAAAAACTGGTTGCGTACCTATATTCTCCTGTACCTATATTCTCCTGTACCTATATTCTCCTGTACCTATATTCTCCTGTACCTATATTCTCCGGCACCTATATTCTCTTGTACCTATCTATGTTCCCCGGCACCTTTTTCTCTTATACCTATGTTCCCCGGCACCAATGTTCCCCGGTACCTATGTTCCCCGGCACCTATGTTCTCTTGTACCTATGTTCCCCGGCACCTATGTTCTCTTGTACCTATGTTCCCCAGCACCAATGTTCCCCGATACTTATGTTCCCCGGCACCTATGTTCTCTTGTACCTATGTTCTCTTGTACCTATGTTCCCCGGCACCAATGTTCCCCGGCACCAATGTTTCCCGGCACCAATGTTCCCCGGCACCTATGTTCCCCGGCACCTATGTTCCCCGGCACCTATGTTCCCCGGCACCAATGTTCCCCAGCACCAATGTTCCCCGTCACCAATGTTCCCCGGCACCTATGTTCCCCGGCACCAATGTTCCCCAGTACCTATGTTCCCCGCTACCCACCAGAAACCTTCCGTCTTTCTGATGCACAAACATAACATATCATTCCTCAATATTCTTTGACAATCCAAAACCTCAATAAAAAAAATTATTGTAGTAATAGTAATGATCAGATTCGTTGTTGTTGCCCTCCTATTCGTACTACATGTTCAGTTTTTCATTTAGACCTGTATGGTGTGTTTAAAGATGTTAACATTATTCGGTGTACTAATAAGCGTGTCTATTCAATTCACAATGTAAATTTAAAAAGAAAAAAAAATAATATGTGACCATTTTAGAAGGAAAAATGAAGCAATTTTAAGTCAGTCCAGATGCTCCAATATAGTCAGTGTGTCTGTTTATGTCACATTTACTTTACTTTGCCAAAGTGTTAATAAGCAGTGTAAATAAAAATGAATATAATGTGATATCGTAACATCCCGTAACATTGTGATTCAAAGCAATAACTATTATTATGTATGGCTCCAATAATTACATGTACAAGTACTGCATGAACTGGAAAAGACTTTCAACGCAGCATAAATACATAAATACACCAATACATCAAGACCAGGAAAGGCATGCGCAGGAAATTATACTAAGTTTTTCTAACAGAGAAAAAGTGCTAAATGTGTCCGTTCTACCTTGTTTTTTATAAAGTATTGAATGACCTGCTGGGTTATTTGTTCCCCCCATGGTGCTGTCCCCCCCCCCCCCCAGGTGCTGATCCGCCGGCGCCCCCTGCTGTACGTGGTGGGCCTGCTCATCCCCAGCCTGTTCCTCATGCTGGTGGATGTGATCAGCTTCTACCTCCCTCCGGACAGCGGCACGCGCATCGCCTTCAAGATCAGTATTCTGCTGGGCTACACCGTGTTCCGAGTCAACCTGAGGGACGAGCTGCCGGCCTCCGCGCTGACCACGCCGCTCATAGGTGCGACACCGCTGGGTGACGCGAGGGCGGGTCAGGGTGTGGGGAGAGTACAGTCGTGTTAGACATTTTAGCATTGTGTTACTAATATTAGAATACTGAAAAAATATTGTTATGTGAAGATTACATGTTTAGATAGTATATGTTTTGATGTTTTTGGTGTGTTTTTTAAAAATACGTTGGACTTTATTGAATATATTGGGCAAAAATATTACTAATAATGAATCACACTGTAAAACTGCAGAACTATTATGGAAAAGATTTAGTTTATACGTTAGGTTTCTGGTGTGGAGACCGTCTCTTTTCGCCTGGAATGTTCATCATGTGGTCATGTCCAGGTGTTTTTATTCCTTCAAATGACTTTGAAAAACATGCTGCACTCTTACTGTGAGCAGGGTCAGCTCTCCACAGACCTGACCTGTAACTTGCTTGTTTACACTGGAGATGAATACTTTTATTGCCATACTACCTCCATGGAGACTGTATGCACGGACCTTCCACATAAAAAGTGACAGTGCACCTTTATCTGATGAGGCGCTAGTATTCATTGCCAACATTTGACATATTTAATCACTTATTAGAATCCAATTCCTTATCATTACATTACCTAAAGGGTACAAATAACTTATAACACAAATGTAAAATGTTTTGACAATTTGGATATTTAAGGATGAACAATAGTTGAACAGTTGAACAACGTTTTTGTGCCGTGTGCGTCTGTAAAAATTAGGGTTTATGAAAAAAAGTTTGTTTCACTTTTCGTCACTTGCGCTCTTTGCCCCAACGTTGTTCTGTTTAAAGGGGTCGTAATATGTCAAATAAACTTTTAAACGTTTTTAGCCTTTTCAAAACAGCGTTTCTTTATCATTAGTTTACTCAGTGTTCAATTGATTAATGCGTATTTGAGTAATCTTGCAACGGAGACTTTAGTAATTCCCTCTGCAGCCAGTAGATGGAAATCTTGCTCAACTCCTGACGTGAGAAATGCCCGATTTATAGTAACGTGTGCTTTTTGTCGGTCAATTTTTTTCGGTTCTAAACCATGAGATGCCAAAGTGAACGTTCTCAAGAGCATTATTAAAGGCCAATAACAATACATACAATGCAGAATGCAGTAAAGGTTTGTTTTTTGTCAGAATAGCCCGTTATTTCTGCCTCTCGCTGATCCAGTTTGCGCTCTGACCCGCAGGCGTGTACTTTGTGGTGTGCATGGCTATGCTCATGCTCAGCCTGATCAAGTCCATCGTGGTGGTGAAGCTGCTGCACCACGGCGAGCAGGAGGTGAGGCAGACGTCCGTGTCGGCCTGTCTGCTGGACGTGTACGCCGCACACGTACACACGGAGACACCAGAGGGCGCTCTCACCTCCACCACGGCCCTGCAGACAGAGGAGCCAGAGGACGGTGAGCGCAACAGGATACAGAGTACATTAGTTTGTTAGCTTTTTACAATGTTATAGCGGTTTTACCCCAATCGTTAGCTTACGTGGAGTATTATTTTGAGTGAAGCATGAGTAAGTAATCCTGTATTGTTTTGCAGCGCTCCGAAAATGTCAGTTTTCACCTTGGATCTATAATATGAAATGGATAAGACTCGAGGGGTCTAAAGCTTCCACAAAGGTTGGATTTTGGAGGGATTTTTCTCTTAATCTTCAAAGCACGTCAAACGGCTTTGTAAGCTTCAGCCTCGCTCTTAGCCTCGCTCTGGGCCCATGCTAGCTCCGCTTTAGCATCGTCTGATTGGTCAGGACTGATAACGTGGTGGACGTTTCTATCGCTAGCTTGTATTGAAGCGGTAATGTTTTGTAAGTAATGTGCTTTGACAGACACAAATGTTCAAAAACCTGTTTCTGCTGATTTTAGAGCCATTTTTCAGTTTTATGTTAACAAAATGTGATATACAAATAAATTGGATACGTTGTTTTTTTTTAGGTGATTTGGAGCTTTTAGTGCTTGCATTGAGGACGGTTTCTACCATGGAAAAGCTGTTTGATAGATCCAGTATGATGGTGAAAGAAAGTATTACGCTAGTTGGCAGAGTATTGTATTACTACGACCTGAAAAAAGCATAATGCGTCTTCTATAAAGCCCACTTTTCCTTCACTGCTCTTCTTGTTCAACTAAAAAAGTCAAAAATATTATGAATCTGAATCTATGTCCCTCCTAACCAAAATATACTTCATCTAATTGTTTTGGGGGATTTTTTCGTCCTAGAGTACTCGCTTGAGGAGGACCTGGCGTCCCTCTCCTCGCTGCAGGACACCCCCTCTGGTCTGGAGTGGTTACTGCAGGAGCTGGTGTCCCTGCGTTTGGGTCTGTCTGAGGAGGACAGCGAAGGATCGGTCCAGGCTCAGTGGTTGTCGCTCTGCCTGAAGCTGGACGTCTTCCTCTTCAGGGTCTATCTGCTGGTGTTAGGAGTGTACACAGGGACTCTGCTGCTGCTCTGGGCCCGCTGGAGCAAAGCAGGATGAGCTTATTTTGTATACATTTGACGTGGATTTTACATCAAAGGCTCAAAAGTCCCATCCACTTTGTAGTTCGCCATGGTTCCGGCAGTAAATGCTTTATTTCTTATAGATTTATTAAAGAATTCAATTACTAAGAGTTTAAAGGCATGACGGAGAGTAATTATGTGTTGAAAAGTTGTTGAAAATCCCTCATTCCTCCAGGATTTGTCGGAAACCTTTTTGTCCAAGGGAGTCTGGACACTGCACGAAAGTCAAACTGTAAAAGAAATATTTTAAAAATGTTGTTGTTTTCAGTTAAAAAAAATTAACAACAAAATTGACGGTTTTTACAATTTCAGAAACGTCCCCTTTTTTTGGTCTCTATTTCCTATTTAATCATTAGATGCAAAATATATCTGTGAGATTCTAATCTTTGGTTTTGATAACTGATTATTAAAGCAATAATACATTACTTAACCCGAACCTGTTGTGTTTGTTAACTCTTTCATGAGGTTATTTCAGTGAAAGTCCCAGAAACAGATTTTTACCCGGTGGTAAATCTATGGGAAGAATGAATGGGTCATTTCCTTTCCCAAGTAATGTGCAGTCAGTTCTACTGGCATCCCTGCTGGAAATGCGTTTACTTTTAATCTTAACAGCCTAAGCATGATGAAGATGAACCGTTTTAGACATCTTTCTACACAGAGATTAATCGTAATCACATTTAAGTGTCACAAAGACAAGTATCGCTTAAGTACTACAATTTCCTCTGCAAACAGTTGTGTTACTGTCCCCACAACAAGATAATCATAATAAAACAACCGTCATGGGCCTAATAACACAAATGATAAATTATAGAATAATGAATACAATAAAATTGTATGTGGTTATTTTATTTCCCCACTCATGTAAACAGTGCAGCGCCGTTACGCACTCAGCTCTTAAAGCTCTTTGCTGGACACGTCCACCTCCCGTGATGAACACCTGGTACTGCACGGTCTGGACCAGACTGGACCGTACAGACTTTCATGTGCTCAGCTCAAAGAGGAATGTCGATTTGTGAAACACATTCACATCACATTCACCCAAAATCCTTGGCCCAGTCTGCGTGAAACTGGTCCACTTTTTCTAATTGGTCAGATGTGCAGGAAGCAGATAAACCAGCTCACACACAGATTGTAGAGGAAGGAGACAGGGTTCTCTGTATTTTAAGATTTAAAATACTATGTTTTATTACAACCAAACACATATTCACAGAGAAACGTGAATATATATAGAGAACCATATTCACGTGCCAAACGAGGAACTGAATTTAGACCCGCAAAATGCGTGGAGCGCAGACATGCGAGAGTTAGAGCGAAAAGAGCAAGTCTCTTGTTTCATCACGCTAAAAAGACTTTCAGCATTAACAGTTTTAAGGATAAGAAATTGTTTCATGTGTAATTGTAATTTGGATTGGTTTAGCCAATCAGAGCCTGTTGCAGGACAGCCCTGCCGAACAAACTTCTGCTCAGCTGATGTGTCAAGAACCACTGAAACAAATGAGATGAATGAAATAAAGAAACAACGCTCCGAGGCTGTATTTGCAATGATTTATTACATTGATTCATTTATTTATTTTGCTAATTTGGGAACACTTTAAAAAATGGGAAATCAAACCGTTTTATTGCTCACTTCTTCATTGCCTGGATAGAAGCCATGACAAACATCTGCTCACAGGAGGTGTTTGGAAGCCACAGTTATGCCATTGGATCAAACACTATACCATATATGGACTGGCACCCTCCCACTCCAAGTCCAGCTCTTCAAGCCAGCGTTAAGGTTGGCATGGTGCAAAATAGCGCCCAGGCCGCCCCCTGGAAAAGCTTTGTTCGTTACCTCCGGGGGCAAAATATGGCCTTTGATGTTCTGATATATACACGATTTCCAGTTTTGCAGTTTGAAAGTCATGTTAAAAACGTCATATTTGCTGTTTTATTGTGTCTAACAAACAAAATGATTGAAGACACTTTTGAATAAATGTCCTTGTTAAATGCATACATTAAAATACATTTTCAATAGAGTAAATACAGCCTATTCAAATACACAATACACATTACATGAACTGTTTTCCCACAGTATGGCTATTGTTGCATTCATTTTTTACATCGCTATGAAAAACTAATCTGCATTTACTTATTCAAACCTTTATAAATGATCACACAGTCGAAAAATCAGACTTAATGATTGTTCTTTTCTGTGTTTAGCATGCACACTCCGTCCAGAACTTTTTCTTTTCCCCAAACCTTATTATTGAAAAAAGACATTACCGCTCCATTGTTTCCGACACCAAATATTTATCCAGCTATTCGTAATATTCCCTTTTTCTCCGGCGTTGTTATGATATTGTATTCACGTTTTAATCTCGCCGCAAAATAGATCAATAAATCCACAGAGAGACAGGCTGAGAGTCCCTGCTCCCCGTTGGGCCCCTAATAGTCCAGATAAGATTATCAAAGTGCGCCACGTGAGAGCGTCAGCCCCAAACATCCTTAGTATGCAGTTTGTCCGACTGAAAAGCTTTCAGTCTGGTAGAGTTACATGATGTTACCAACTTAACCACACAGCGAATTCGAGATGGCAGATAGTGAGAATGCAGGAGACGAGAACCAATATAATGAAATGATGGATGGAATTGGGAAGGTGCATTATAGATACAGTCGGCATCAGAGGGAACGCCCACTATAGCCATTCATTTCAATGTAAGAGCTGCTCTGTTAACCACTGTTCAACAGCTGCAAGCTAACGCCGACTTTAGGCGTTTTTGTGCCAATCAGATATAAATCGCCAAATTTGTAGTCATCAAGAATGCTAATGGCAGCTCCGGCCTAAATGCTAAAGCGATGCTAGCGCGCCTGCTGTATTTTATCGTCTGCAGAACAGTCCGTTTACTTTTCTGAGGTAACAACGTCTGCTAAGACTCAACTGTGACTTTATTTTTCAACTTGTATATAACATATACTAAAAATGACCCAATAGATAAAGAGGTGCAGGAAGAGACAAAAAAGGGTCTTATTTAAAGCCTCACCTTGTGAACACCAAAACATAATTATGCCGCACACGGAGCTCTATATTACAGACAAAGCTGCTGGTTCGATTAAACAATGATTAGTTGTGCTTAAAGTACGATGATTCACCATATATTATGTACATATATACAGGTATCACAGGGCATTCAATTTTAATTTTCATTTTTTGTAAACAGGAAAAGACTGAAAGAATCAAGTGAAATAGGCATCGGAGCGTGTTGTCCTCAGATTAAAGCAGTCTTCTAGACAAAGAACATGCTTATCTATCTCCATGGAGACAAGCTTGTGATGCCAAACTGGCAGATCTGTGGAGAGGCGACTGCGTATCATAAGAATGCAAATTTTTCAAGGCACTTTTGAGCAATAAAACAGGTGAAGAACCCAGATAAAAATTTGGAATGCCACACGGGAAATCGTGCCAAAGCATGGGACTAAGCAACGTCATAACATCTCAATGCAAAAAGCAGGCGCAAACCTCCACCATAAATGTCACCCTTTAGAGCAATTTGGATTTTTGACAATGCTGTGTAACACATGCATAGAGTCAAATAAAAAAGGGGAAAAGAGATTGTAGCATATAATATTCATGTAATCCAGCTCTTTAGTTAAATTAAAGCCCCACTGTGTGACATTCAGCCCGGTACCATGAAGCTCCTGGATAAGCTTCTCTTACCCGGACGACAGGATACGTCGTATCAAAACGGCTTGACAACTTGCTCTGTCAACCCCGGAATTATCAATGAAAAGCAGGGGGCGGAGTCAGTGGCAGCCGACCAATCGGAACAATGGAAAAGCAGCGTACTTCAAACATGAGCAACGGTCAATCTGTCAATCATGCCCACAATCATATGCGAGACCAAATCTAACCCAAAAGAAACGTGGCCTGTGTGTTCATGCGGCGTCGTCATGGAGAGCGACGCCAAGCATGAAGGCTCAGACAAACGTGCACAGGTACTTCTGATTCATGATTCAATAGCGTAGCCTAATGCCTTCCTGCACTTCGTTGGCTTGTTGCCATAAGATCTGCCCGGATAGAAAATGACCCATATTCATAGTTAAGCCCAAAGTTACCTCTCTAACCTTGTAATCCAGCTCCGTAGTCCTGGCCTCTGTCTTCTTGAAGAGAACTGAATAAATGCCGTACTTTGGAACATTCATGTTTCTTCAAACTTGTGACCGGTTCATAGACTGATTTATTAAGACGACACTATGTAGTAGGCATTCGTCTCAAAACCAGAGGGTCACTGGTTAAATCCCTCCGAGGCGTCTCCCTTCACTCTTATCGCCCCCTGCAGTTACTGTACTGAAGGGCAGCTAACCTTACATTTAGCTTCTAATGAATTTATTAGTTGAAATTGTCAAAACTTATACACAAGCTGAAATTATAGCAGCGATGGAAGAAGTACTCAATGTAAAAGTACAGATACAGGAGCAAAAAAAATGTAAAAAAAAAGTTCCACATACTGTATAAAAATCAAAGTATTGAAGTACGTGTTTACATTTTTACATTGAGAGTAAAAAGTATTTTGTGGTGATCTTAATGCAGAATTCTCCTGATTTGTAAGTCAACCAATTTCCCAATGTTTCTAGACTTTTTCTATGTATATTTTTGTCCGCTCAATACAGTGTATATTATGCAACCGATGCCACGCCCAAAGGCTCAAAGCTGATTGGCCGAGCTGGTCCCGCAACGACGACAACAACAACAACCGCAGCAATATAACAGGAATATACATTGCAATTAGTATAAAAGATTTTACAATAAACACTCAAAGCCAAAACTTGAACTCAAACCTTTAGGAAAGATGTCACCATGAATGTGATTTCAAAAGCCCATTAAAAAAAAAGAACGTCGCGAAGCAGAACGTAACGATATCCGCTTTCAAATGTGGTGAAATTAAAGTGGCATATGACAGGTTCTATGTGTGTTTTACCAACTTCACTTGGTGGGATAGTTCCTGTGGTCAATATTTATCATAGTTTTAAAATCTGTGAAATCGGTGCATTTTGTAAAGAAGAATTGAAAAATAGAATAGTTATAATCCCTCTGATACACTTTTCTAAACCTTTAAACGATCATTTAACTAAATAAAAAAGGTATTATTATCTGTCAAATTAAAATTATTGTATCATTATATGGATTTTGACTCTTGTTTACTGTATAGTTGCTAGTAACAGTTACGGAATTACCTACTTATGATATCGCATCTGTTGCTCATGTTCAACCAGGAAGTACAGTTATAAACATCAAAATGGTAAAATTGGGGGGAATAGGCTAAACGTTTTGTAAAATCTACTTCACTACTTACAGTATTGAAATTTTACTGACTTTTTCAACATTTCCACCACTAAATTCATTTAAAGTTTGTTTTTGTCCTGACCCTTCTGACCAATCCGCAACATGCTCAGCACTAAAAAGGGGACAAAAGTACATATACTCAGTAACATTCGGACCGTCCGGCTCAGGATGAGGCCGGTGGAGTGTGTAGCGCGGTGTTATGTGGGGAGGAGCCGTCTGCGTGGGACTCCTTCGGTATAAACGCTGCATGTGCTGCGGAGAGCGGCGAGAGCAGAGCGCAGCGGGACCATGAGGACGCCACTCATCTGGGGGCTGCTCACTGCGGCGCTGTGTGGAGCGGCGACGGGACGGACGGGTAAGACAAGCCCGGACACACAGAACAACCGGAACTCTGGAGATATCAATATGAAACGTCTCCTGTAGTTTTTTATTATTTATTCCTATTTTTTTCTGTTGTGTAATTACCCTAGGTTCTAATGAAAAAATAATTAAATAAATAGCAAAAGCAAACAGCATGAGTAGATTGTAAAATACTCACGATAATTATGTATTGACTTATTGCTCAGTATTTGAAAGATGGAACATGGTCAATATTTTCTTTCTGTATTTTTTTTGTGTGTGTCGTATAATAAGATTTGAGCTGTAGAGAGGAAATAAATAACTTCAGAGACTTATTATGCAGTCTAAAAAAATAAAAATTAATAATAATAATATTTTCCTGTAGTTTCTCGCTTAAAATGAACATAAAATTACTACACGTTTTTCATCGTGTAAGGTTTTTGTATTAATATGGGACTCAACAGTGAAGTAAATGAGTAAATAAACATATACGTCTGAAAAATGTATAGAGCCAAGCTTGAATTTTAAACGCAAAAACATTTACAGAAAGGATTTTGGATATCTTATTTCGTTTTTGAGTAAATTTACTGGATTCAGATATGAACAAATCCGCCTGAACGATATGTCCAAGTATTATTACCGTAAGTACCAATTGTAAAAGTTGGTGTGTGTATTTGCTACTTTTATGTCTCTATGTGGGAGAAAACTGCTTGAATGTCCCGCAGAAATCTGTAGATGCAACTTGATTGAATGACATTTTTAAATTCAGATTGGATATTTTTTTAATTCCCACACAAAAGCTTGGATGTTTGTTTTTTTTAGTTTAGTCTTTATTTGTCAGGACCCATTCACAAAACCAGTTTTAATCCTGCTACTTTCAATCTGCAGCGAATACACCACAGTACTTCAAAAAAGTACACATTTCATTACAATTACAACACGTTACATTTCATTATTAACATTAGCTCAGTAGAATACACTCTAAAACTAAAAGCTAACTTGGCTGATGTCGATTTTTCTGCTTTTTGTGCTTTTTTCTGCTTTCGAGTGAAGTTATGAACATCTGCAGACAGTTTCAGACTGTCTGGAAGTTGAGCCCGCTGTCTGATAGTTAAGAAAGAAAAGGCCGATTGTGCAAAGAGGAAAGGCGGAGGAGCTTTACGGGATGTGTACTTTCTGCAAGCTGTGGAGCGGGTCGATCGAGTAGTTTGTCCAGAGCAAAGTTAAGAGACCAAACTGACCAAAAGAGAAAAAAAAAATAAAAAAAAATAAAGGATTTACTTTGAAGACTGTATAAGGTGTTTTTGCGCGGCTATTTATTTCGTATCCGCCATTTGTGAGCCGCTAATGGGTGATGGGGTCCGGGCATGAGATCGTGGATACACAGGCGTTTATTTACCCACTTTACATGTGGTCTTCCATGGGATTTGTGTGGATACGTATTCTTTGCCAGTCTGGCCGATGGGTAGTGATGAGCGTCATGGAAACATGATATTGTAATATTTACGAGAGAAATTCATACAGTATATATATATATATTTTTTTGTGTGTGTGTGTGATTACAATGCTCTTCCGTCTGCAGTACTTCTATTAGTTTAGAAGTAGCAGTACTTTTGGAAAACATGGTCTTTCCTTCTGAACGGACACGGCAGGTAGAGAATCCAGAAATTGTACAAAAGTAAGACTACTATTGCTCGAGTAAAAGTACAAAGTAGTGGGCTAAAAAATGACTCAAGTAAGAGTAAAAAAAGTATCTGAGGAAAGTTCTGCTCAAGTAAAAGTAACTGTCTGTACATGACATCTGATTAATCAACAGTGAATGTAATTGCAAGGAAAAAATTATAATTAACGCAAAAAAAAAAGTTAAAATATTTCAAATCGTCAACATAAAGCATTTGTCACTTGAAGATTTACTCACAGTGGAATGAAAAAAAAAAACTTTTACAAGACTGTTACTTCAATGAACATATTACTCAAGTAAGAGTATAGTGTCAAGAAGTTACTTAGTACTGAGCACTATTTATTATCATTTATTTTTTTCAGAAACAGCTTTTACATGGATGTTTTTGACAGATTGTGAAGTGATCTGGAGTTCCAGCCATACAACCACACTTATGACACGCTGTACTATTTATACTATGGTGTGTGGCCCAATCGCCGTGTGTTTTGCAGTGAAAAAGGCGGGCAGGTTCGCCAACGCCACTCTGGTGCGCCTGTCCGAGTTCCTGAGCTCGGGCTACAAGAAAGGAGTGCGGCCTGTGAAGGACTGGAGGAGCTCGACTGTGGTGGCCATTCGATCTCATGGTCTACTCCATCCTCAACGTGGTCAGTGCCAGTCCGGGACGTCCCATAAACGCGCAAGAGAAGGCGGGAATTCTAGAGCGCGTTTTCACATTTACAAAGAAAGAGCCAAGTATTACAAAACAAATACATGGAATTAAATCATGCACATAAAAGTAAATTAAATTAGTAAAAACTAAATTCAGGCTAATGGCAGCTGTAAATGTTTGTTGTTGTTGATTCTGACTAGTTCATTTATTTATTTTTATCTGGTTTTACTTGGTGCTCTTGAGAATAATTTCAGAAAGAAAATAAAAATAATTATAATAATTACAGAAATGACTGTACATTTGTCTGTTTTCTGTTAAGGATGTCCATTAGTGATGGGCGGATCAGTATCAAATACATACAGTATATTCTCATGCAAAAATATAATTACTTAAACATTTTAAAAAAGCATTGTTTATAGTTTAGTTTATGTGCACATATGTAACTTTTGGATCAGTTCAAGCTGCGGTGGAGCGAAAAAAAGAAACAGCTTGTATATATATGTGTATATATATATATATATATATATATATATATATATATATATATATATATATATATATGCATGGCAAGTTTATTTGTAGAGCACAATTCGTACACAAGGCAATTCAAAGTGCTTCACACAATAGGAAAAAATGCATTAAAATCACAAAGACATGACAGAAATCACGAAACCTTAATTTAAGGAAATTTAAAGGTGCCATTTTCAGGTTATCCAATCAAATAATGTAAGACTTAAAAGAGAAGAGTGCAAAAAAAGCATTTCAGTCATATGCACAGCCAAACAAACAGTTTTTAGTTTAGATTTGAACATTGCCAGAGTAGAGGCCTGTCTCACATCCTCAGGAAGACTGTTCCAGATTTTAGCTGCATAAAACTGAAACGCACATTCCCCATGTTTAGTCCTGACTCTGGGCACCAGCAGGAGGCCGGTCCCTGAGGTCCTCAGAGTCCGAGATGGTTCATATGGCACTAACATGTCCGAGATGTACTTTGGTGCTAGGCCATGGAGAGACTTGTATACAAGCAGAGCTGCTTTGAAGTCTATTCTCTGAGCCACAGGGAGCCAGTGCAGAGACCTGAGCACAGGACTAATGTGATCGTACTTCCTGGTTCTAGTCAGGACCCGAGCAGCAGCGTTCTGGATGTACTGCAGCTGTTTTACAGCTCGTTTGGAGAGGCCAGTGAGCAGGCCGTTACAGTAGTCTAATCTACTCGAGACAAACATATGTCATATATACTTTTGATTTTGGCAATGCTTTTTAGATGGTAAAAAGGCTGCTGATGTTATTGATTTGACGTGGCTGTTAAAATTCAAATCTGACTCCATTATTACCCCCAGATTTCTAACTTGATTTGTAGGTTTTAGAGCGAGACTCTGGAGGTGACTGTTTACACTTTCTCTTTGTTTCTGTGGGCCAATCACCTCCAAAGACGATGATTTCAGTCTTGTCTGAGTTCAGCTGGAGAAAGTTGTTTTGCATCCACACACTGATCTGTTGGATGCAGTGACAGAGTGAATCCACTGGTCCATATTCACCTGCCGTCAGTGAAACACAGATTTGAGTGTCGTCTGCATAATTGTGATAGGACACATTCTCGCTGCGTATCAACTGACCTAACGGCAGCATGTAGAGGTTGAACAGAAGGGGTCCCAGGATTGACCCTTGGGGCACCCCACAGGTCAGGGGCATCTGGTCTGAGACACAGTTACCAATTTCGATAAAGAATTTCCTGTCTTCCAGATAGGACTTTAACCAGTTTAGGGCAGTGCCAGTGATGCCCACCCAGTCCTCTAGTCTCTGTAAGAGGGTCCCATGATCGACAGTGTCAAAAGCAGCACTCAGATCTAACAGAATTAAGACTGAGGCTTTGCCCGCGTCAGTGTTCAGGTGGATGTCATTTGTCACCTTGACAAGAGCAGTCTCAGTGCTGTGATGAGGTCTAAAACCTGACTGGAAAACATCAAATGAGTTGTTTATTAAGAGGAAATCAGTGAGCTGTTGGTAAACAACCTTTTCAAGGACTTTGCCCCAAAATGGCAGATTAGAGATGGGCCGGTAATGACTCAGTACTGCGGCATCAAGACTGCTCTTCTTTAGGAGAGGCTTTATGACCGCAGTTTTCAAAGAAATTGGGAATGTTCCAGATTGAAGCGACATGTTAACTATGTGAGTGAGTGGTGCTAACAAACTGTTCAGCACAGACTTTAGAAATCTGGAGGTCACACATGGAGGCAGCATGTAGATGAACTCAGACTGGTGATGATCTCCTGGACAGTTTTGTCAGTTACAGGTGCAAAGTGAGTCAGCTCTAAGTGTGTAGGTGGTTTGAGGGTTATTTTTTGCATTGTAGAATTGATAGCATTTTTAATGCACTGAACTTTGTTATTAAAGAATAATGCAAACTCATTACACTTGGACGTGGAAATGAGTTCCAATGGCAGCTGAGCTGGAGGGTTTGTTAATCTGTTTACTGTGGCAAACAGGACACGCGAGTTGTTACTGCAGCTTCCAATTATTTCAGAAAAATATCCTTCCCTAGTTCTACATAAAATGAGGTTGTACATGTACAACTTCTCTCTGTAAATCTCTGTCTGAACCTGGAGCTTCGACTTGCGCCATTTTTGGCGGTGGCACTCCCTTTTCTGTGCCCTGACCGAATCATCATTTCTCCATGGCGCCTTCTGCTTATTTTTAACAATTTTAGCCTTCATAGGGGCAATGGTGTCGAGAACATTCAAAACACTTGATGTAACATAGTTCAACAAATCATTTACATAAGAACATGAGACGTTTTCAAAGTTTATGATTTCCATAAACAGTTTTCCTGTGCCGTCATTTATGTGTCTCCTCCGAATATATATATACACACGCACATACACACATATATACACATATATATAAAATATATTATGTGAAGGTATAGTAAAATAGTGTCAATGCATTTTAATATACAGTAAAACTCATGGGATCAGCATCGGATCAATCTCGCGATATTTGCCAAGTTTTATTACGATGTATGTTTCATTGGATGCATCGGATTCCTTATTTAAACAGTAGAAAAAAGGTTACATTTAGCAGAAGTATGTTTTTATCCCATGAGAACAGTTTTGCAGTCATGGTTGTTTTCTTACAGGACGAGAAGAATCAAGTTCTGACAACCTACGTGTGGTACAGGCAGGTAGGACTGTTTTATGTCCCTAAAAAAACCCTACATTTTCATCAAACTACATCCAGTTAACGTCTTGGTTACTGTGGTCAATCATGAAGACATGATGTACAGTCCAGTCCATGTATATTCACTTTGTCGTCTTGTGTGTCGAGTCTTGGACAGATGAGTTCCTGGTGTGGGACCCGGAGGACTTTGACGATGTTAAACAGGTGTCGCTGCCCACGGCCAACGTGTGGGTGCCCGACATTCTCATCAATGAGTTGTAAGTCGTAGCTCAGGACGCTCCAAACACGTCTCCTCTGTGTACCGGCCTGTCTAAGACCACCGAGGTGGGTGTGGTCTGGATCACTTTTTAGCTCCAGGAACGCTTTTGAGCGAGATGATTGGACAAGAGAGCACAGGCTCAGGCGAAAACAAGACAGCAAAAAGCAGATACATTGAAAATAACAATCTTGAGAAAAGCCACTGTATTTCCACTGATGAAGTCTTTATTTGTTCAACCAGATTAGCAAAACAAAACTTGTGCACGTCAACGCACTGCACTCGTGTCAAGACAGAAAATATTCTATTTCCAGTGCATAAAGCTTTTAACATGATCCAAATTCAACTTTAATGTGGCTTTAAGGCACAGAGAAGTGAAATACATGTGAAATACTCTAGCTTTAGCCACGTCTCACGCAGCAAACTTGGAATTACAAAACGTAATTTTGTTAATTGCTGAGATTGATAATTAAAAGTATTAATTTATAGTAGGTACGATTTAGATTTGATTTATTTCTTAAGAAAATGTTTGGGTGACATCAGGCCAAACCAGGACAGGTTCAATACGATATATTAAGTACAATTAATTGAATAATTGTGACTAGTTGACTACAAAAAAAATAAAATAGTAACGTTATCTGGACTCTAAAACATATTAGAAAAACTAAATACATATATATTTTTAAATTACAAAGACATCATCATCATCATCATCATCATCTCTAGAAGCTAGATAGTCACCATATCGCCAAGTGTTGAACTAAACATTCGTAAATATAAATACAAATACAAACCACATACTCAAAACATTATTTAAAAAGCAAAAGCAGAAGGGATGAAGTATCATTACTTTGCTCATGTGGAACAGGAGCTCGACCCCAAATTAAACCGAAACTTTGAGACAGACTTTTTTTTTTACACAGATTTTCTTTTTTTTTTTTTGCACTGAATTAAAAAAACAGCAACAGCATTGTAACAAAGTGAATTTTAAAAACTTTGTGTTTTCAGGCACTGAAATTTAAAACACTGTATTTTGATAAAGTCAATATAAAAACGTTGCATTTTTTATATACTGTAATTTTAAAAACAGAGTACAAACTGAATATTTAAAACTTTCTGTCACTGATTTTTTTCATTCACATGCAAAAAAAAAAGACAAAATCAGTGTAAAATAAAAGCTTTGCTAATAAAAAACACTGACATATATTTCAACATTTGGTAGATATATTTTTAAAAAAGGTCTCAATTTACAATAGAAAGAAGCGTTTGATTACCATAGTCGGCAATAAGAAGAAAAAAAAAAGAAAAGCTGAATAGTCTCTCACTAAAACAATGCTTAGTGGCAGCCCTGCGACACATGTGCTCCTTGTGTGCTGTCGTGCAGTGTGGATGTGGGCAAGTCTCCGGACATCCCTTACGTCTACGTAACGCATGATGGACTGGTGCGTAACTACAAGCCCATCCAGGTGGTCACGGCCTGCACCCTCAACATCTACAACTTCCCCTTCGACGTGCAGAAGTGCAGCCTCACCTTCCAGAGCTGGCTCCACACCAGTGAGTTCAAATGGGCCACAGAAGTAAATACTCGTGTGCAAAACCGTTTGTGCGTGACTTAGTGTAGTCACAAGCGTAGTATTTCTGTTGTCTGTTACCTTATATAGTCGTATAGTCTGCACACACACTGTACCTGAGACTCTGGAAATGTAAAACCAGTGTTGTCAGTAAAATAGTTTTGTGCATCTTGTGCGTATATTTTAAGCACTGCACATTTTAATATTGATAATGCTCGAATTAAAAAACATAACATGTAACAGCGATAATTCACGCACACATCAGAAATGCATGCATTCGACTGTGTAAAGTCAGACAAAGTGAATACTTTTGATTGCGAATTTGATTTTCTTCCCATAGATTTACTCTTTAAAAAAAAAAAAAAAAAAAAGTGACATATTATATACAAATTCAACTTTAATCAGTGTTTCCTCATCATTATTGTTATTTTGATTGATTGTGGCATGTTTGAGTAATAAGAAAATATCTGTTTTCATCTACCTCCTATCCCCGCCCACACCCCTGATCTTAAAAATTTTGGTTATTTAAAAAATTAAGAAGAGTGATACATGTTAGGGGTTTTTAAATGTCACACAGCCACTTTTCAAAAATAAAAACATTGAAACGTCACTATAAAGAGGCGGGGCTTATCAGCTCTGCAGTTTTAAACAGGAAGTCAATAAACCAGTTACAAATATTAAGCCATGTTAGATCTTGTGGTTTACAATGAACAGAATGTAAAATGATGATCCCGTTATGTCAAGTCCATGAATAAAAAAGCATAATATGTCTCCTTTAAAGTGATCATAACGATGGCGTCCGACAATTTAGAAATCGAATCAAAAATCAATATGAAATTCAGTTGTGAATCTGTTGTGAACTGATAACGATGTACTTAGTTGATGACATAAACATCACGCTGATGCGGAGCCCGGAGGAGCTGAGGGAAGACAAGAGCGTCTTCATGAACCAGGGCGAGTGGGAGCTGCTGCACATCCTGTCCAACTACAAGATCTTCAGTGTGGACAACGACGACTACTACGCGGAGATGAAGTTCCACGTAAGTTCTGGCAGGGAAAAAAATAAGTGTTGTAAGGAGACGCAGGAGACTGTGGGTGGATTAATGTCTGAGGCAGTGGAAGATGTTCATTACCACTTCTGTTTGGACGAGTTGCCCAAAGAAACTGATGAATGTATGGTAGCTGTCCATTAAGTCCATGAACCATTGCTAGACTCGAATTGGGTTCATCAAAACTGCATTCTCACGTTAGCATTTCAGCTACATTGCTAAGCGCTGAGTGCTCTGGACCTCAGACTGGGACTATCACACAGGTAAATCCTTGTTAAGTTAAACAGAAAGTGTCCTTTAAACAGGAAAGCCTTCAAAATGACAAAGAAGGCAAGGAAAATAACTCAGGTAATTACTTCTTTATTGATATCATCCAAAACCAGAAGATCAGACGGCGAACAAACTCAGAAACAGGAAGTAATGCAGAATCAGATTTCAAACCCAAGGGCAGAAGATCAGCTAGAACTGCAGCGCTTGAGTGTCTCTCTTGACTAGCCAACCATCTAGCCAAGACTGAATGAGCACCTGGAGCATATATAGGTTACCCTGGCGGATTATGGAACGAGATGCAGCTGTGGAGTGCAGGAAAACCAGGGAGGTAGCAAAGGATGGACCGGATCGGGCTGAAGAATGGAACTGGACTGAGGATAAACAAAAAGGCAAAAAGGCAGAACTGTGACAGGGACGAAGGTTCATCTTCCCTAAGACAGCCAGGATGACAAAGGAGCGGCTGCAGGGACAACTCTGTGAATGTCCTTCAGTGGTCCAGACTTGAACCCAACTACACAACCCTGGAGAAATCTGACAATGGCTGTGAACCGACGCTCACCAAACAACCTGATGGACCTTGAGAGGTTCAGCAACGAAGAATGGGAGGAACTGCCCGAAAATATATGCAGCAGGCTATTAGCATTAGACTCAAAAAGACTTGAGGCTGTAGTTGGTGCCAAAGGTGCTTCAACAAAGTATTGAGCAAAGGCTGTGAATACTTATGTACAAGTGCTTTTTTTGTCTTTTCATTTTTAATACATTAGCAAAGAATTCAAACCGCCTTCTTTCACGTTGTCATTATGGGGTAGTGTTAGTAGTAATTTTTGTGAATACTTTCTGGATGCGCTGTATATAAAAACACACACTTACTTCTTTTCTGGTTGCATGAGAGAAATCTGTTCAGTGTTTGATAAGTACACCAAGCCTAATACTACATAGTTACATAGTACTTGGGTGTGAAACCTCTCTTTGTCCTTCCTGCAGGTGGTGATCCGGCGTCGGCCCCTCTTCTACACAGTGAACCTCCTCCTCCCCAGTATGTTCCTCATGATCATGGACGTGGTGGGCTTCTACCTGCCTCCGGACAGTGGAGAGAGAGTGTCCTTCAAGATCACTCTTCTGCTGGGGTACTCCGTGTTCCTCATCATCGTGTCCGACACTCTGCCCGCCACCGCCATCGGGACGCCTCTCATAGGTGCAGCACGTCGTAAAAAATACGCTTATGTACAAAATATTCAACTAAATAAAAAATGCAGAGACCTCTATCAGGATAGTGTTAAGGATATCAGTTTTCTATTTCATATCTACGGTAAATAAAAACAAACGCTGTAAAGATGGTCACATTTATATAGCGCTTTTGTGTCAAAACAAAACACACTGGAGGCAAAGAGGCTTAATTGAGACGTATTGTACTTTTTTCAGGTATTTCCAGATAGTAAAGAACTAAAACATAAAGTTTATAGATAATCATTTTATATTTTGTTCCTTGTAAACCACATTGTTGATCTAAAACGGCTTGAAACTCTTCAAATAATCACAGCTAAGTACTGGGATGTGGGCGGGGATAGGGGGAAGGTGACAACTTGAATTTTGAGCGCTGGAGCCTGAGTTAGCAGGACAGTACAGGGTTACTCAAACACGCTCGAATCAGCAATACAAATACTACTTTCAGCAAAAAACGTTGTAACATCAAAGTCGATTTTGCATGATATGCCCCCTTCAACGGTCTTGCCCAAAGATGGAACACCGGGACCACTCGAAATGACTGGAATTCAAACTATTGAGTGCATTATGAATTTTCCTCTCATTTCAAGTGTAATAAGAATTTTTTACATGATCTTTGAATATTGCTTTTACTTACAAGTAGGGATTAATCGACTCATTGTGATAAAAACTAATCATTGTCGTATGCGTCGTATAGTAATAATGTATGTACAATAGAAATAATGCAAGTAAAAATAAATAATCTAAGGCAAAAATAATTGAACAAAAATAATCGTGAGTTGCAGCCTTACCTACAAGTATTTTTTCACTTCTATAAGATTGATGCTATAGCATTGAAACGTGAACCGACATGTTTGTGATGTTGGGGTTCTAGGAGTGTACTTTGTGGTGTGCATGGCCCTCCTGGTGATCAGCCTGACCGAGACGGTGCTGATCGTCCGCCTGGTGCACAAACAGGACCTGCAGCCGCCGGTGCCTCACTGGCTCAAGTACCTGGTCCTGGAGAAGGCCCCGGTGCTCTTCTGTATCCATCAGAAACACAGGCTCTGCTCCAGGCTCTCCTCACACTCCCAGGCATCCGACCTCGAGCACTATAAGGACAGCAACTATGGCACGGGTAGGAAACTGTGGACTCAATGTACTAAATGAATTTGTTTTAGTTTGACCGGAGGTTCAACGTGTTTGCGTCATTTATTCAGTGTCAGTAATGTCACTCTAGACAAATGAGCTAACGTGTTTTTTATTATTTTATTTGATAAGAAAAAAATACCATTTGTAAACATTTGTTTTTGAAAGTTACATACTATAGGTGCAACACAAAAAAGTATTTTAAGGGTATTTTTGTATGTGTTTATATATATATTTTAAAATATAATACAATTATTTTTCATTGCCGACTAGTCTTGATTAGTCAATCAATCGCTGCAGCTCTAATTCTGAGTTCCTCAGCAGAATTAGTGTTAGCACGCCATCCACTGGAAGAAGAGGATATGACCATTAAAAAAAATAGCAACTTGTCCCAACATGTTAATACAAGTTATTTATCCCAGAAATGCTCTGAACGAGTCTGGTGCTCATTAATGGATTTTAAAAAAGCACAGGAGATCTTTTGATCCCAACCTATGCCACAAATCTGAGAATGAAGCAAAATACAACTCCAGGTATGTTTTTGATGAGGAAACCATGTTACGGTTAAAGGCTCAACAAAGTCAGTTTTGCATCATGTGTGTCCTTTAATAGTGTCTTTTTGTGTCCACCACAGCCCAGTGCACCCTCCACCACAGTACTGACTTCAGCCGCAGACGCAGCCACCACGACCGGGATGGGGGTCTTCTTTTGGGCTTCCCTTCCCCCAGAGACCCGCCGGCGCCTCCTCCTGTCATGAACAACATCCTACAAGAAGTCACAGCCATCCGACATTTCCTGGAGAAGAGAGACCGCTGCCGGGAGGTGGCTAAAGAGTGGCTACAAGTGGGTTATGTACTGGATGTGCTGCTATTCCGGGTCTACCTGGTTGCCATGGTAACCTATAGCATCACCCTGGGTACATTATGGGCTGTGTGGCAGGGGGCTTGAGGCTATAAGGCAATATTTAAATTGCATTAAAGTGAATAATAATGGTCCTATTGTGGTGCCTTGTGGAACACCATAGAAACAAACTGGTGGAAGTTGCAATGTATTGGATTCTAGTGCAGTTAGTGCTGCTATGAATTGAAAAAGGTGGAAGCAATAGTTCGAGACTTGGCCGAATGATTCTCAGAAATCGAATTGAAATGCCAATCTGAACGGTGAAAAGTTGTTAATCAGAAAGGCTGCGATTGAACTGGTAATATAATGTTCTCTGCAGATAAGACATATATCCATTCTCATTGGAGACTTAATATGTGTAAAATGTGTTGAATTCTTTGCTAAGCTCGCAAGTTGTTTCAAATGGTAAAAGCATTCATAATGTCTAAAATGTTCATTTATTTTGATGCAAAACACATATATGACACACAGTATGCAGCTTTTTTCTCCCCAAATCGTTCAGCCCTACTTTATAATGGCAATGGATACTAAATCTGATGTTGACAAATGAAATGACTAAAACTACTCCGCTATTGCTTCTTTGGCTCTCTACTACTGCAATTCTACAAATGGTTTTTATATGTTAAATAAACTTGCTATTAAAGGACATCATTTGCAGGACTAGATACATTATTTTAAAAAATCTTTTTTTTTTCTTTACCTAAAACCCCAAACCCCTCACCTCATCTTCATACACTTTATATACAATAAATAATAACACTATAACAATATTATATAATATTATACTAAAAAGATTTATATCAATGCCTTTCAGCCTAAGGGCAGAAAGTGAGAAGGTTTTTTATTTTTACAGGAAACTACAAACTACAGCCAGAAGGGGGCAGCAAACTCAAGCATATAGGTTGGTGTTGATGGATGGCTTGGCACAGTTAAAAAAGACAGAAATGACAAGGGGGTGAATTCTTTGAAGTAATATGCTTGAATGTAATTAAAAAAACAAAACATGATTATACTTACTAGCTGGATTCTTGACCTGATTATGTTCCGTATCATTTGTACTTCTACAGCACCCAAGCAAAGTTATTTTCAATAAAATAAAATACATTTAAACAAACAAGAGTTGTGTGTAAATATTAAATCATGATATTAACCAGACATAAGGTTTATGTTTTTTTGCATCACAACATTGATACCAGAATGACACACAGTTTACAAGAACTGCACCTTAATTAGCCTTAATAAAGCATGAACAAAGACTTATTTCATGATGAGCAAATAGTCGATTAAGAATGATTCAAATTTGAAATTAAACATTTAATTCAGCGGTTAATTCAGAAGCCTGCATCATGCTTGGTTACCTGTTTGTTCCCCATGAATAAAGTCTTTGTTCATTGTTTATTCAGGAGACATATTGCTTTAATCATTTCTTAGTATAGATTTCCATAGCTATATGTTCATTCCTCATACAATGCTCAAAGAGTAGAAAAAATTATATTATATTATATGTAAATTATTATTATTTGTACATTTTTTCACCCGTGTATAACAACGTGAGCTCATCTCGTTTTGAGTCTCGACTCTCAAAAGCCTTGCCCATATTGCTTTGTCCACACCAGTGCTCGACTTTCCTTCCTCATATTCCACAATTAGATCCAAGTGGCACCAGAGCAGCAGAAGTCGCACAAAACCTCTCATTTCCTCTTCGCTTTTGGCCAAACGCAGAGGAGCTGTCCAGACACTGTGGTGCTGGAGTGCGGGGGGGACATAAGGTGAGCGGACAACTGAGCATCGCCGCTTCAAAACCTTTACACATCAAGGGAAAAGACTTGTTGTTTGGGTTCAAAATTTGGAATAGAATCGGAGAACAGGTGAAAATGGTAGCATTTGCTGTTCTAAGATACAAATGTTTCAGAAGACAGAGAAGTAAGCCACAGCCTCAGTTTGTAATAATAAAAGCCATGGTGGAAAGTAACAAAGGACAAAAGTAAAAGTACTGTACCTAAGGACTTTCTTTTGCTATTTGTACTTTACTTCAGTCATGTTTTACAATGCATACTTTTTCATTTAACTTCAGTACATTTGCGAGCAGCTATCTGTGCGTTAAATGTTTTTACTGGACTGAAAAGTAGAAATGACTTTTCACATTGAGGGGTTACTTTTAAGATGGCATTCGGCATGAACGTAAATATCCACTCATTTAACTAGAAATTGGTTTGAGTTGCCTTTGACCAAAGATCAGAAACAATTCATTAAATCACTAAATCTAACACTTAAACGGTGTGACATACAAAACAGTCGCCACAGCACACGCAGATCTTGTATTGATGATGGAGAGAGAGTGACCGCTGCACAAAGCCTTCTCCAGCTCGTCCCAAACACTCTCACTGGGGGTCACATCTGTAGTACATTAGGTTCTGCTTCTCCTTAGACGTTTTCTCTGCTCGATGCCAGTGATTTGACCCTTCTCAAACACACTGACATCTTTTCCATGACCACGGGATTCGTCTTTCCGACATGGTCGTTTCAGAAATGAGAAGCCACTCGCTGCGTCAGTCGGGTTTAAAAACCGTGTTGCAGCTGCGAGATCATCACCTGCAGCAGTTCTCCAGCAGGAGGAGAGGACCGACTGGGTTTGATGACCGTAGTTCAATCCAAGTGGCCATTTTTGCTTTTAGACAGGCAGTCTACAAACAAAAATACAATAGTTTATAGTTTATATAGAACAATAGTTTATAAAGAATGATTCACGCTCAGTAACTACTCATTGAAGGGGTTTGGAGTAACTGACTGATTACTTAACAGCTAACTCCTAACCCCTTAATTATGTCGTGACTAATGCTGAATCATTCTTTTTTAACAGTTTATTATAAAGGGATACCAAAATATAGTTTAATAATACTTAAGAAAATAATAATAAATATATAAATTCTTTATTCATTGCTACCAAAAATGCAAAACTGCAGGATTAATTGCAATCGAACAGAAATTTAAACTGTTACAACTATCGCAAAGGCTAATCTATTAACACTGCAAACAAAACGGACCATTTCTCTTGTGGAGAAAAAAATGATCCTAATAAGCTTCTTGTCATAGGCATGTTGTTAAGTACCACATTATTAAGGCTCATTCATGACATCATACTAACCAGTAATAAAGAGTATATGATTAGGAATGTGTTAGTAAATGTCTAATTACCAGCAGAATAAGGTTATGTTGAATAAAACATGAATACGGTTCGATTAAATAACTGATTAACATCGACTTAACCACTTACATGTATGCAAAAAGTAGCTAGTTAGACATTAATAAGTGTACCATGAAATAAAGTGTTAATATATCATTATTACTCGTCAGATAAATCGCAATTCGTTTTTTTCCTTGTCTAAATTGAGCAGGGCATACCGCAAACCCCATAAACAATTAATATCAAGTACGGACCAGATAACGTCCTGGAACATCTGTAAACCTTGTGTTGTAATTGATACAAATGCATTCTCATTACCGGCCTGCCTGACTCGCCTTTCATGAGCGAAGCGTGAGGGGAAGAGCCGAGCAGACCGATGACTCTGGCCTTTCTCTTTTCACTTTTCAGATGATTCTGTTCTTTACTCCGTGACCCATCTCTCCTGTATTAGAAGAGAGCAGCTTTGTCTCGCTGAAGCCAAACGAATACAAACAGCGGCTTAAGAGGTGACGGAGAGACTGCTAAAAAAGTAACACGATACACACAGGATTAGTGAGCCCAGAAAAACAGGGAAGTAAAGCTCTATTACTACTACTACTACTACTACTACTACTACTACTACTACTACTACTGCTAAAATGTACTTTGTTGAGCTTTTTACCATGTTCTAACAGTGTTTTTGAGTTGTGTTTAACTTGTTAGTTGATGAATCCTCTTTAGTATGTCCTTTACCTTTGAGCATCAAAAAACACTCAGTTTCAAGTTTATCTCCCTATCTCTATCGGAGAAAAATACATTTAGAGAAAAAGGCCTTTGAGCTTGAGAGAGCAAACTGACCAAAAACGGACTGAAAAAAAATGAAAATTAGTTTTTGCTTGTAGTGTTTTCCCTTCAGGGCCCAGAACTGACAAGGGCCCAGAAAGATCAGAACCAATACCTGTAATCTGGTGAGGAAAGTCTGTCTTGTATGAGCCGAATGTCTAAACGAAGAAGGAACATCTAACCTATTTCATTTTTAACTTAAAAGTCAGAATGATTTAGGCCTACGTATCTTAACTATCAGTCATATATTGATTTTAAATACTTACAATAATAACTAAATATTTTTCAATTTTTTATTTTATTTTAAGTTTAGTTGTTTTATTTAATTGTTTTATCAGTAAAAATAGAAATAGAAGAAAAATTAGGCCATGTCAGTAGGTTTACACAATCATGCAAAAAATGATTTTATATTCCAAATGAGTACATTCTGTTATTATTTTTTTTATGTGTTATTTATTTATAAGTGAAAAGTTATATTGTGGACTTTACAAGACCTCTAGATCAGAGGTGTCCAAACTTTTTTCACCGAGGGCCGCATTTTGAAACTTATACGGAGCAGAGGGCCACAGACGACCCGACAATGGAGTGAATCATTCGAAATTTTGCCTTTAACATTGTTTCGATGGGCCTCCACACCTTTTAAGAAGACTTGGAACATTAATATTACATTGGTATAACATCAAAATGCTTGAATTTTTCCAATTTTACAGGAAGAACTACTACTTTTTGTTGTTTGAACCAACTTAGCAGGAAGCCGGAGGGCCAAAATAAATTGGTTGGAGGGCCGCATTAGGCCCCCGGGCCGTAGTTTGGATATGCCTGCTCTAGATAGATTTGTGGGCCTTGCCATGAATTCTGAAATCGAAATATCAGTTATAGGCCA
This sequence comes from Chaenogobius annularis, assembly GCA_015082035.1. Lineage (NCBI taxonomy): Eukaryota > Metazoa > Chordata > Actinopteri > Gobiiformes > Gobiidae > Chaenogobius > Chaenogobius annularis. The sequence continues at coordinate 845,219 of BJKM01000212.1, read as the reverse complement.
CATCACCTCATAATAAAATAAATAAAATAAATAAAATAAATAAAATAAATAAAATAAATAAAATAAATAAATAAAATAAATAAAATAAATAAAATAAATAATAAAATAAATAAAATAAATAAAATAAATAAAATAAATAAAATAAATAAAATAAATAAAATAAATAAAATAAATAAAATAAATAAAATAAATAAAATAAATAAAATAAATAAATTGGCCCATCCCTACTTAAATGCAACTAACAATCCATCATGATGTTTTGGAAATTAGAGTCAAACAATTGCCAAAATTTAGATTTTCTTAAGTGAAGCAGAAAATTCTTCGAATGGTAATGAGGCGCTCTTCCAGGTCAGGGGCCGGACAAACAGGGGGCGGCGGTGCTTGACGTGTTAGCAGACATAGTAGCATTAGCGCCGGGTTTGGGTGCGACGCACAGGAGGCACAGGGCCAGATGGAGAGCAAGGCTACATGATGAAGCAGATGAGTTTCACAGAATTGCATCACTTGTGGTTTGGGGATATTTTTGCAGCCCAAAATTCCACCCACAAAACATCTAAATAACTTTATGCAAAATAAGTTTTCCAGCTGCATTTGATACATGTTTATTTACCACATGCCCTGCCATAGTCGTGGTTCTGCCCTTTGTTCACTTATGGCGGAAAGTGGACATCATGTGACCAAAGCAGTTTAAATCTTGGATCTTTAAAGATAATGTAGCTTTACTAGTGGAGGGCATGTTTTTCAAGGCATTTTTGAGATGGAAAATAGATCAAGTTTAACACCCTTCTGTGGAACTAGGGTCACCAGACAGGACAGTCATGAAATTCAGGCGTGATGTCAGTGATCAACAAATAGGGCCTATCTACAGTATGTAAAAAAAGAAAAAGAAGATAAAGCACGTGGAAAAACCCTCCACCAGAAATGTTACGACATTATTATTATTAAAAAGATAATACATGAAATCTTGCTTTAATTTTGCATATAGGGCTACAATTAATTTCCTATATTTCTTTTTCTATTTGTTATTTGTACTAAAAACAGTGGCGTGATAATACTATAATAATGATAATACAAATGAAGAGTTTATTTGCAAAAACAGAGCAAATCCACTTAACTATTGTTATTCATAATGTTTAGCTGTAGACGGTCAAAAACGTCACTATGCAAATATTCCTTAAATATTGTCAAGGCCTACAGTATGACACTTGTCAATTAAATTAAAATTAAAATGTAGGCCTATACTTTTTTGGCCCACAGGCTTTGTATTATTATACTTTTATAAAGGAATGATAGCCAATTTAGTTACTTTTCTCCATTTTAAAGAAACACAAAATAAAAGGGTGCTTTTTAAATTATTTTTTAATTCTTACTTTTATTTATTTTTGTTTTTAATTCTGCAACTATTTCAGCCTCAATTCAACAATTCTCACATCTGTTCTGTCATATTTCCACATTTCAATCCCAAATCCTTCACTTCATTTGTAATAAAATAGTACTTTATTATACTATTGTACTATTATAACCTATACACCAATTAAATATGTTTGATTCACAAATATACTGCAATATTGTATTTCATGACATAACCATGACTAGACCCATCTTTATTGGCTTAGCTTTTGATAAATAATTATTCAATTTGAATTCAATCTATTTCTTTATTATTTTATTTACGTTCAGGCTTATTATCCTAAGCGGTTTAGGTTCGAGTGTTTATGTTTTACTGTAAATTTTAGTCTTAGGTTATACTCATATCTGTAATTTTTATTCAGTTTCATCTTTTTATCACTTTTTGGATCTCCAGTGTTTCCTCTGTGGAGCCCTCCGCACCAGGAGTGGTGGTCGGCTTTAGCTGCTGGGGCCTGGCTCGTAGGCCCCTGGTGGAGGTTTGGGGCCTCATCTCTCCTCTGGGCCCCTGGTGGAGGTTTGGGGCTATGGGAGACTCTCCACTGATGGCGCTTCCTCAACTGGTGTATCTGTACTCAGCCTCAGGTATTTTAGCGTCTGTGTGTGCATGTGTGTGTGTGTGTGTGTGTGTGAGCGCGTCTGTGGAGGGGTTGTGTGTGGGTCAGGCGGTTGTGGGATGGTTGGATGGGATGTGTGGGTGGGATGTGTGCATGTGGGATGGTTTTTAATTCAATGTAAAGCACTTTGTGTTACATTTTTGTACTTTATAAATACAGTTTGATTGATCATTGGTTTAGTCTAATTTTAGTCCATGTTTAGCCCTACGTTTGGTTTGATACGGTCTGGGTTTAAAGCTGGTGGTACTCCAAAAGCTAGTTTGTTTAGGCAGATTCATGAGTAAAGTAAAAGCACAACCAAAGTAAAAGTAAAAACACCACATAAAACTGTACTTTCAAGATAGTAAAAGTGTTGAAGTACCTACTTAAAAATGCACTTTAACAGTAAAAAGCAAAAGTATTTTTCACATGTAATTTAAGTACAATTTAAGCATTAAATGTGGTGAAGAATTGTGCTGATCTTTGGTCAACAGTCACAATTCCAATCAACTTCCTTGAGAATTTTATGTATACTTTTTTTGTTTGCTTAAATTCTTGAGGCTAAATACCTGCTTTTAAAAGTAGTGATGTAAAAGTATAAAGTATCCACTATGAAAATGACTAATAGCAAAAACCTTGACTTAAGTACAGCACTTTTACTTCAGTACTACATTCCGTTCTATCACTGACATGCATTGAACTCGTATACTTTTACTATATAAAAGGCACAACATTGACACCAGGAGAACCTGCAGCATTAGATGGTTTATTTTTCCTTTTTATTTTTTCACACTCCATCAGAGAACACTGAAATGTTACAAAGAGATGTGTCTGACTCTACATTGAAAAATAAACAGAAAAAGAAAAAACAAAACTATTTTTAACAAACGGTGGCTATAGATTGGTGGCACAGCTCAACAAAAATCGTACTGCCACAGAAAAAAAAAAAAATATATATAGCACAACGTCGTAGCTGGAAAAGACAAGGGACCAGTTTTGCAAAGCTCTAATGCATTTTTTTATTTAATTTTGTTTAAATGATACATCAATAAAGAGACAAAATAGAAACTAAAAAATAATAATTGGGCACCTTCTAAGATTAGGCTAAGATTAGGTGCTGAGGTAGACAAAAACTAGAAAAATTCAAATCATAATATAAACACTATCTTTTTTTTTTTTTTTTTTAATACAACTCGACTGGCACTTGTGCTGTCGCGACAATGGAGCAGACCAGACAAAGCCAGATAAAGACAGGAGAAAAGAAAACGTTTTGTTTAAAATGCTTGGTCCGACAGGGCAATTGGTCCTCAGTGCTAAGAGATTTAAAACATACTCGGTGCTCGGAAACAGTTTGTAAGTCTAGACCTCGGATGGCACATGCATTTGCAACACTGCATGGAGGATGGCTACGTTGCTCTAGGAAACACCACACCAAAAACACACAGAGTTGCCAGCTCCAGGGATGCCATGATTCAACATCCCCCTTTAAGTAGAAACGGTGGAAAATATGTATTGTAAGTAAAGCAGGCGGGGTCAAAAGGCCGCTTAAAAAAACAAACAAAAGAGAGAAAAAGTAATTTGTACTTATTATATCAGCAAAACCTGTTGCTGAAAGACAATGCAGGATTGATGTACGGACCAAAAACAAATATTTATTTTTAAAGACAAATTTTAGCGTGCCAATTCTCCTACATAAAAAAAGTGAGCGCTATGTCGATAATAATTTGACCATGGCTACATAAAAAAAAAAAAAAAAAAGAATAGCCTATCCTAAAAAAGACATCACAAAAGAAAAGCATTTTTCCAATTCAGCTTTGTATTTGTATTCTTTTATTTTTATTATAGAGCAGAATTAACTCAATAATTACATGCCATTTCTTCTTTAAGCTAGTCAAATTTAAGCTAGTTGGCTAACAAGTAGCCACAAGCTAGCTAGACACATGGCTCATTAATTAAACTAAAAAATCTACATGTATATAATTTGAAAAAAAAAGTTATAATGTTCAAAGACATATATTATGTGACATTTTCAATAGCTGACAAAAATTATGTTTTGACCAAATGAAAATATGACCTAGCATTGAAGCTACCACAGCCAATTGTGATGAGACTATATAAAGAGAAAGCTATATATTTGTTGCCAATAGTTGTCAAGCATACATGTGTGTCATTTGTGATGTATTTTAAGTGCTTCAGTCAAAAATTTTAGCACCATTTTATAACATTTTTTTGCACACATGTACATAATATTTAGCAATTTCGTTAGCATCATGACCAAAAACAAAAATGGGAGAAAAAATCTGGGGTAATTTTGGAGTGCCATGACATCCCTAGGTAACTGTAGACACCATTTATATTTTTTCTTCTGAAAATACAGAAAACTAAGCAGATATAGATGGATATTTTTGTTGAACAATTTCCATTTTTAGGCACAAAGATAGTACAGAAACATCGGAGAAACACTGAGGGAAGAACTATATCAATGCCAATGAATATATAGAGAGATTTTTTCCAACATATAGAAAAAAAAGTGGCATAGAATATCATTTTATTTTGTATCTGATCTGATTAGTGCATTTTTTCCACCGACACACACGCACACACACACACACACACACACACACACACACAGTTACACACCCGCACTGTAAAAAAAAAACATTCAAAAGACAATGGGTTGGATTTTGCGTTGTGGCTTTTCAGTCTCAACCATCAAATGGGGATATTGTATTGGGTGGATATGATTGGAGGGGCGGGCTCACACAATAGCTCCGCCCCTTTCGGCTCACAGTGTTAGAATAAAATGGCAAGAACACCACGAGCGGGACATGCCATCCCTTCTTTTTTTTTTTTTTCAAGTACAAAAAACAAAAAATTAAATTGCGGACGAGTCAAGTCTGATTGAAAAATGACATAGAATAAGAATAGTCATCTAGACAGCGCCCCCTTGCTGTCTTGTAATTTTTTTTTTTTATTTCACGGACACACACACACACGTTGTAAAATTTGTGGCGGATAGATTTAGTCCTTCACCTACAATGCGTTTTGACATCCAGAAAAAGCAACACTTAATTTTACAATACAACATTTTTTTCAACAATATCAAAGAGGAGCAAGGCCAAAAATGATTCACACCCATTGAAAGTAAAAAACATAGGAGACATACAAATATTTGTGCCCTGCTTTAACCCTCCACAAATGGAAAAAGGACTGACACTGACTGAATACAAAAATATCACAATTTTATATATCAAATTGCCTCTGTTGGCTCTTGTTCAGGAATACACATTTATTTATTGTAGAGAGCTGAGAAAAAACAACTTTTTGATTACCACTTAGCGGTTCCAATCGTCCAAACACACTCGACGCTTTAGCTAACCAGAACCGGGCGCTTTCTCAGAGGAACCTTCTCTCTCGTTTTTTTTTTTTCCGTTTTCACATTATAAAACTACAATTCTATTCACATATTTTCAAGTTTAGATTCTTGCTTTCAAACTTCTTTCGAAAGCAATAGTACACCTCCTAAATCTTCCCTCAAACACATCACTTTTAAGGCTTCAAAATTGCTTTTTTCGTGTTTGCTTTTTAAAAAAAAAATTGTTGGTTGGTTGGAGGTTCCGGGGAGATAATTCTTGTATTTTTTTGGATTTTTGACTCATGTCCGACCCCATACTTTCCGACTGTCACCACTTCTCCCATTTACCGTAGCCTATATACACACACACTCTGACAAACAATCATAAATCAACTCACAAGCAATGAGATGAAGTAGCAATGATGAAGTAATGCAAACACAACAACTCTTGTGCTTATGCAACGCAAAAATTAAAGAGGTAGCTTGTATAACACATGACCAAACGTCCAGCTCGGTAACAAGCGGGGTTAATACCAAGTTTGGTAACAAGTAATGCACAAATAATAGACAAAATTACAAAGAAAGAAAACAAAAAAATCTCTTCAATTGTGGCACTTACGATATCTCTCTGTACGCCATCATTAATGCATTGCAAAACATATGAAACAAAAGGGAAAAAACAAAACAAAAAAAACAACATGAGGTCACAAAACGAGGTAATTCAAGTACAATGTGTTGAGATCAAACTCAAAAAAGTCAAGGATTAAACAAAAAAAGTCAAAATAATAATACAAAAACAAAAAAAAAGAGAGGAGACGAATGGGAGACGAAGCGCGGGGGACACACAGTGGAAGAGTTGATTTATCCTTGTCAAACGGCTCTATCCCCCGACCTCCCCGTTCTTCCCCCTTCCCCCTCCTCACCCATTCTCCTGAGCTGCTGTTGGCCAATGGCTCGTCCAATCAGTGATTAGTTCCTTCCTCCAGCGGTCGTTTTCGTTCGATATGTGACTGCGCTAAAATGTCCACCGTACCAACCGGAATTTGATGTTTTCCTGCACCGTCAAATGCTGCCTTTCATTTAAGTCCAAGAGGAAGTTGGGACAAAATATCCAGAGGCAAAAATATTTGGTAAACTATATAGTTGAAAGTGAAGTCAGGAATAACTTTTACAAAAATGCTTCCATAATTAACCAGAAAAGCATTTGCAATCACTTCCTGGTTAACTTTTGTGCTTAAATTTGGGGGAATATGAGAATTGTTCAACAGAGCTAAACTTAAATTAGCATTAGTCTATTTACTGGAATCAGGCTAAACATAAAACTACGCTAAATCCAGTTCAGCGATGTAAACCTTTTTACAAGCTAGCATGTGAACATAACAGCATTTCAACTCTGCAAAGTTGATTGTTGCTATGCTATATGTTGCATATAACTGGCATTTTTTAATACCAATGACATTTTTGGTAAGCTAGCCAACATATGTGCCTATATTAGTTGAACTGCATCAAGTCTGCATAGATATGTTCCAACTAGCAACACGCTAGCTTTGAAGACGGCAAGCTAATTCTTGACTTCACTTTTACAAACGGGCAGTAGTCGCTGTAATGTTAGCGAAACAACATCCATCTTGATATTAATCCACGGGCCTCAGCATATGTTGCGTACATCCTTGGAGCAATTAGTCTTCTTTTGAAAAGGCAGCATTTGACGGCGTTAGCATTTGAAGCGCGAGTATGCACCGGCCTTACAGTCTTTCACATTCATTTTAATGCCGTATAACAGTCTCCACCGTGCTTCACTAGTTTTACAGATGAGCAGCTGAGCCCATAGTACAAACAATGTCCCATTCCACAGGGCTCCCTCCGCTGTGTCAATGTGCTCAAATGGGGCGTAACCGTGGTGACCAACGTTTGCGTAGTTCATCATTATCGTCGACATTATGATCTGGGTAATGTACTTGGGTAATAGCAGTCCAGGTTATCTATTGCTGATACAGGTGAATAGGCTGGGTTTAATGTCCTGTAAATAATGGATATGATGAGAATATATATATATACCTTTGACATCAAACAGAGACTGTTGTCGTGAACGGTTTGTGCAATCAAGCCATAATGATAAACTACGACGCAGAGCTAAACAAAAATATGATGAACAAAAAATATCCAACAAAACTGAAGTCCGTAAGTTTGTTGGCGAAAACCGTTGAGCAAGATAGTGACCTCACCTCCAGCCCTTGGTATGACAGAGATGAAGGACCAGGGAAGACTGCTGAGAAAAATAAAACAAAATTAAAACTTGGGAGGAGGATTCCAACAAACACAGCAGCATCTCCGTCCTCCCCCTCCAAACCAAAATAGGTGCTTGGTTTGCAGTTTACATTAGTGCTCCCATCTGTCCAGTTCTACGGTTTCGTCTACTGCATATGCCATGGAAGTCTGCGACGGATTCTCAAGGGCCACCGCGCACCGCGCACCGGGACTTACACATGTGGGTATGCTAGCACGCTGGAGGTTTTAATTGGGAGGAATCCGGGCCTAGTCATTAGTTTGGAAAAGCAAAAGCAGACTGGAAACACATCAGGTCTTGATAGAGCATGAAGCTAACTTGTTTGGAATACAATTAACTAAGTTTTTTCACTTGTAGATCATTGGGGGAACAGATACAAAATAAACTACATGGAAAATATTCTTTCTACAAACTAAACTATCTAAATGATGCCTAATATACCGGCTAAAATGGAACATAAAGAATACAGATGTTTGGGCTGTTTTTTAAATTCACAAAATGAAAAGATTGGCCGTGTTCGTTGTTCCACCATTCCAATAGTCCAGATCGTTTTGATTTATTGCCAAATCACATAGTATCATGAAAAGTGTCATGCTTGCATTACACCACTAGAATTATCATTTGTACAATTTAAACAATGACAAGAAACAAAAAGAGGCAAAAATCCTCATTACTGATACATTTAGAGCAAATCAGCGCTCTACTTAATTAGTCAAGTGACCTCAACTATGATTACATACGATACATTACCAAAAGAAATGATACTTTTCTTTTTTGGAGGGAGATTAAACATTTACAAATTGGTGCTAAGGTGTAGCTAGCCCTTGAGAATCGCGGCGTCATCCACCTAGCGGCAGCAGCATCCACACAGCACGTTTGCGGAGCTGCGTGAAATGACCTGAAACTGAAAGAACGCAGTTGCAGATGTAGTGAATGACCCGATGAATCCGAACATATGCTTGGAGACTCTTTCTCCAAAATGTCCAAAAAAATGTCGTCCTTTAAGTTAGCACCCCCCACCACCACCCTGCCCGTACTGCCCTTTTGGAAAAACAAAACAATTGTTGAAAATCAAAACCCTTTCAAGTCTCGTTGTTTCTAACATTCTTTTGCTTGTTCCAACTTTCTCCCCCCCGAACTCTTCCACCCTGCTCTTCTGGGTTACATTCCGTCGACGGCCCCCGATCAGACGTAGCAGAGGTACAGGTAGGTCTTCTCGATGCGCCAGTCCGGGGGTACGTCCTCGGGCTTGTGGGCTTTCATGTGCTTCTGCATGGCGGACAGGCTGGGGCAGTACTCCAGGCAGATGGTGCATTGGTAGGGCGACGCGCCGTTGTGGGTGCGCAGGTGCTTGATCATGGCAGAGTAGTCCCTGGATCGCTGGTGGCACAGCTTGCACTCGAATGGCTTCTCACCTGAAAAGCACAAGATTCGGAAACAGCACAGTTAAGACTTTGTGGTTCGTACAACTTACATTTTCTATAAATTATTGTGACTGGCATATGTTAGGAAATGACATAATATTCAAGGTAAGGTATGGTAAGGTCGACTTTATTGTCCCCAGGAGGACTTGGACTTCAGCGCCACATGAGCACAACATCCCCCACATCGTCACATCATTCAGAACATTACACAGAAGGATAATTTCATACATAAAATGTCATCTTTTAGGTAAAAAGACGGCACAAATCCCTGTCCCAAGTAAGGATGCTAAGTATGGCTATTTTTGTCACATTGCTATCAAAGTGTAAATTCAACCGAGATTTATATATTCTACCAATTAAATAAATGCACTCTCTCATCCCCCCATTTCAACCCCATGTCAGCGAAAACCATCAGCCTCCTCAGCCGCTCCATCATTCTCATCTCGTTCTTCAGCTAAGCGCCGACACCTGTATCTGCCGAAGAACGCCAACGAAAACGAACTCTTCAATACCCCCTCGCCCATTCCTCCCTTTGAAAGTTTGGCCACATTTCCAAAACATTTAGACTCCATTACAGTGGATGTTATACTCTCACGAAAAAGCACTCAGTTCTCCAGATCTTTAAGTCTTTAGCTTGGCAAAACTGCGACGTCTGACCACTGGCTCTCGTCCGTCTCTGTGTGCGCGTCCTATTTATTATAACGCCGACAGTTATTGTGGCAATAATGACTTAGCAGACTGATTTGTATTCCCTTAAGCCCGCTCATAATTAGCCCATCATTTCGCATGCGCTGTCTGGGAGTACTGGACGCCGTGTTGACATTGTGTCTCGGAGGTGAACGCGCCTCACTCCTGCGTGTCCCTTTGTGCTCGCACCAATTACAGAAGGCGACAGGGCCGGCTTTAAAGACCCGGCGCGCGCTCGAGATGCCCGCCGCTGCTGCGCTGTGCTGCTGCAGACGGTGGGGACTTTGGAAAGACTTGTTGCCGACTCTCCGTCCGCAGTTCCAATTATAATACCCGCGGCTGGATTTTATACGCGTCCAACGGGGAGAGATCTGTGGTCTTTCAATTAGTGCTGACGGGGAGGCTGTTGACTGCTAAATATCAGCGTCTAGCCAAGGATCGTCACTGCAACATTTTCCCAATTGTGGTCAAAGTACAACACAATAGGAGACCATTTTATATTTGGGTGAGCGTACTTATACAGCTCAGTGTTTTGTTTTTTTGGTCATAGTTTTTGTCAAAGTCCTATTTTCGCTGACTGAAAGTAAATAAAAAGTAATGACTAAAACAACGTACACTTTGACATCTAAAACTATGACTAACATTAGATATTTTTGTCTGCTTTTGCTCGAACTAGATCCAAGTTGCGGTTTTCAATGCAAAGCCATGAAAAAAGTCAATGTCCATGTAATAGATCTGTGAATATTCATGAAGCAATGAATTACAGTTTATCATAGTTAAACAGATAAATATGTTTTCTCATTGACTAAAACCATCATATATTTACTCAACTAAATTAGCATAATATTTTCGTTGACTACAGACTAAAACTTGAAACAATAATTTGATTAAACTGGTACAGCTTGTTTTTTTATTTCATAGTATTATTATTATTATGTCCCTGGGCAATGCAACACTAATATAAGGTCCTGTTTACATGACAACCGGTCATGAAAACGCATCAAGCGCGCCTATTACGATCTGCGGTTAGAGATCGACGCTATTATAAGCTGCAGTGCATATGTTTGGCCACTAAACCGCGCTGCGCTCCCCTCTGACAGACTGCACTACACTGCAGAAGTAATCTAACATCTTGTTTACAACTAAACGTTTCAGACCGTGCGCTTTTCTGGGGCACCATAAAGTGAAAGTAAGTGATGACAGTTTCTTCTGTAGCAATAAATGCATGAGGCCTGAAATGTTGAATTGTGCGATCACGGGTCACTTGGATGCGTCCTGCTGACAGCCAATCACCGCATAGATCAGGGCTGCGCACTTCTTTCTCTGTGAGAAAATTGGTTTGTCCAGAATTTATGAGCTTAGAATGGCCACCCGCCCCAACGAAACTACCTCCTCCTCCAGTGTTTTCAGCGGCGCACAGATTGAACGTGGATTCAATGAATACGTAGCTCATCATGTAAAAGAGAGGCTTGTCCGTGACCAAAACATTGCAAATTTGTGACAATTTGTGGGCCGCGAAATGACTGGTGTACAGTTTTTTTGTAGACGACAATTTCTTGTTTCATTTGTCCTTTCATGAATATGTTATGTTTACTACCTACTAGATCTCCAGCTACAGTAACAGTTCAAAAAGGGCTGGGGTTCTGTTCCCTGATATGGAAAATACTGTACACCATGTGCTCTTCACACGCCAGAATAACTATGGACGTTTTTTTCAGGAAGGTAGGCAAACTAGCGTTCTATACAACTTATGTATCCTTTTATGCAAGCGCCACAACAATAAATCTGGTACAATTCCAATAAAACCTTAAAAGGCATTTCTAACACTACACTACTCTGTGACCAATTAAGGGCATGTCGCTCGGTCGCATTGAAGAGCCCCATTTCCCATTCAGCGACAGAAGCCGTCCCTAAACGTGCTAATGATTTGAGTGATGGCAGCGCATAATCCGGCGAGGGCGCTCCAGCCATGGCAGACGCAAATTAGACATGTAAATGCTGACCTTTCGCTGTGGCATTTGAAATGAGCTGTCGGAAGTGATCTCTGCTCGCTGTCGCCTCTCCGCTAACACCCCCCCCACCACACACACACACACACACACACGCATACACACGCATACACTCTACCCCCACCCTGTCCAAAAATGCCTCTGCTGTATGGTGATTACGGCAAGGTCCTAGGTTAACCTTGACCTGAGTGGCACCAGGGTCATTGCTCCGTTTAGGCCATGCATAGAAAAATGCTTGGTATCAGATGACATCACAAAAAGGTCTAGAATATGTCATGGAAATGGGGAATTGTGCAGATTTTTGCTGTGACTACCAGTAAAATACCATGTATAGGGACTGACTCTTGGGGTTATACATTAGGGCTAGGTAGTTATTGAGCCTGAATTATTCCTATTATTTGTTCATTTTGAGCCTTTTCATGCTTTTCCAAGGCTAATTCAGATGTAGTTATTATTAAGTGATACCATGACATTTAGTATTCTAGTATAATATTTTACGCTGTAACATATTTTGCCTCAGTGACAATATGTATATATTTTTATAAAACTTTTAAATAAAAATTTAAATTATTCTGTGAACTTGTGGACAAGTGAATGCAATTGGTTATATTGTTTAAAGGGACTGCACTTGATTATTTTCATGTAATTGAGTCAAAATAGTTTTGCCCCAGTACTGATTAAATAAGTAAGAATTTATTGTCATCGTTGCAAGTAACAACAAAATTACATTAAACGTAAAAGCAACGTTTCGGGTCAAAATACGACCGATGTGTGCCGTTTGCATCTAATGAAAGTGTGTTTTATTCTCCACGAAGCAGGAAGAGCGCTGTCGGCATGCTCATGTTTGTTGGCAAAGCTCTGAAAGTTGTGAAAAGAGCTTAGAAACTCATTGTGGTGAATAATTATGCTTGGAATGTGAGCAATATGTTTGGACCACTGCAAACATTTTCAAATGAACTACTTTTGTTTTCCACATCTTTAAGAGGGTAAAAATCAGGTAGAGCACCTTTAATTATTATTATGTATTTAAAGTGGAATTCCCCCCGAAAAAGAAAAAAGTGTCACATCTTATTTTGCAACCAAACAAATGGCTACAATATGAAGTGTTGGAGCCATTTTGCTGTCGTTCCTCCTGCCACTATGTGGCGCTGTATGTAAGTTCTGCCCTATACAAAGGGGAAGAAGGGCACATCCAGGTGTTGCAGTGGAGGTTCACAGTCTTTTGACTGTCTATCGTGTCCATCTGATCCTGTTATCGAGTATGTGGACTGGAGAGCTGTGTAATTGTGGATGGCTAAAGGTAATGCCAATAAACTCTTGGAACACAGTATTTTCTGACTCTTTTGGTGGAAGACACGAGTCCGAGACACCACACACACACTGCATCCATAGCAGACCTTGCATAGGGCAAGTTTTGGCCGCTACTCAGCTTGTAAATGTATAGAGTCAGGATACAAATATTGGGAACCACTGACATCTTTACAGTGACCCGATTGACATCTCCCACTGTAAACAGGCTGAATAACAGGCTAATAATGAATTGCAAATGAAGGCGGCGTATTGATCCGGCCCTGGCATTGGGACGTGGGGGGAGGGACTACGCCGGTGGTGCATGAGGTATAATGTCAATGATTCCTTATGCAGGTGTCTTTTGTGCTGGGTGGCCTTTGGAGCTTGAGCTTGTCACTTGCTTCTTGTTATCTCTGGCTTAGAGCTTGGTCCACAATGGCAGAGTAGGCTGGATGTGTGCGTGTTTGTGTAGGTGTGTGTAGGTGTGTGTGTGTCAGTTATTGGACGTGGGGTGTTGATAGTGGGGCTTAACATGTGGCTTATTAAATGTGAGGCTGGAGGAAGGAGAGGTAGAAAAAGCAGGTCTGAGGAGTTAAAATTGGTGCCATGCTGGAGAAATATAGCTTCCTACACTGTAAAAGGATTTACGGTTCTTAAAAAGGCTTGCATTAAGCTTTATTTGTTTGTTGATTAGAAAGTGTGGGTAACACTATACGAACACTTTTTCAATAGCCTTAATAAAAGCATGAACCAAAACTTAATTCCTAATGAACAAATAGCTTGTTAAGAAGGCAAGCTTTGTTATTATTATTTATTATCTTATATCAATGGGGGGCAGAGCCTTCAGCCGCTCTGCTCCTCAGCTCTGGAACTCTCTCCCTCCTGACCTCCGCAACATAGACACCCTTCCACTTTTCAAATCCAGACTCAAAACTCACCTGTTTCAGACAATCCTACACCACATAACTCAGTCACTCCAACACCATCATCCAGTTCTGTACTTGTGTTTATTCTGTTGTTTTATTCTGTTTTTTATTCTCTTGTACAGTGTCCTTGGGTGTTCTGAAAGGCGCTTTTAAATAAAATGTATTATTATTATTATTATTATTATTATTATTACCTAACATCTAACCCTTAAAAGTCGTTTTTAAGTCTTAAACAGGGGTGTCCAAACTTTTTTCACAGAGGGCCGCATTTTGAAACGTATACGGAGCAGAGGGCCACAGACAACCTGACAATGAAGAGAATCATTTGAAATTTGACATTTCACTGGGCCTCCACACCTCGGAACATTAATATTACGTTGGTATAACATCAAAATGCTTGAAATGTTTAAACATTTTACTGTAAAAAGTATTACTTTTTGTTGTTTGGACCAATTTAGCAGGAAGCTGGAGGGCCAAAATAATTGGCCCTCAGCCCAATGATATATTTCAATTAATTAATTACTCAATATTGTTGTAGAAAATGATTCAGTTGTAGTCATCTGAGCACTGTTTTTTAAAAAACAAGACATTTCGACTATGATCCAAGAGTCATTCTCTAGTTTGAGAACTCATTAGATACTTATCCTACACTGAGCAAGCTGTTTATCTATCCGTTTGCACTGTTTTAAGTTCCCCCCAGATCTCCTTTGTTACCCCGTAATGGGCCGTATAAATCCTATTGTTGGCTGCAGGTCCCTCATCACTGATGACTATCAGAATGGCCAGGGCTGATCGCCCATGGCTTCAAAATGCTGTTATATATTAACGGTAAATTGAACCTTAAACCTCCATTTCTGTTTAAAGACATTTTTTTGTTTTTTGTTAACAAACTTCTTGCTGACTTCTATATATTCCCACTAGTTATCTGCCAGTCCAGTGTCAAGGTGGCAGTGGTGCAGTGAGTGAACCTTAAGGTCATTGTTTCCAATCATGTCCAGTCACAACAAAGAGGCTGTGACAGACAGAAAGAGTGTCTGATTGCCTATAGATCTTTTGTTATGTGCCATATTCTCACTTCCCTGGCAGATATCTTTGCTTAGAACAGGGGTTCCCAAACTATTCAGGCTGGGACCCCAAAATAATCATGACACAGACTCGGGACCTCCACAGCAAAATTATATAGACTATTAGAAAATAGACTACTAAAAATATGTTGAAATCAGTAACTCAAGTTCTCTACTTTTATACAATTAAGTTAAAAGTTAGGGCAAAATCAGTCTGTGTTCAAGTGATTTTAACGTATTCTTATGTACCTTGCTAGTTATTGTCTTAAGGCACATTTATGCTTTGTTTCTGTACGCAAACAACCCTGTACTTTCGAAGCGTGATTACCGTAGCTTCATTTATACCTCCAACCATTTCTAATGTCAAGCCTGTATTCTGCTAAATAACCACCAGAGGGTGCTCAAAGTCAGTTCGAGAATTGACCAAAACGGAACAAAAAGTGCAGGAAAAACAAACATGGAGGCAGCTTTGGCAGATTTTAGATCACATTTTTTTGGAAAAGAGCCAAGGAAACAAGGTAAGCGTTGCGTTGATGTTGGTTTTGCGGCTTGTTCTCGTCACTTTTTCGCGGTGTTCACTACTGCCCCCAGTGGTCAGCACATGTACAGCTCCGTTGACGGACAAAGCAACACAGAGGACAGAGAGAAGTAGCTGTAAGTATCCATGTGCGTCTGGAACGTAGAGCATAAATGTGCCTTTGGGGAGGTGGCTAGCTCTTTCCTATAGCCAGCTGACTTATCACAGCATCTTTATGAGGCTCTAAATATACACAGATCAATGGCAGCCCGCATTTGTCTACTGTATCACGGCAACGGGGATATCTATCTAGTTGCGCACATGCAAGTGGGATTTGTGCACAGCCTCCATATAATGATCAACAGTGGTTTTGATGTGATGTAACTTAACTGTGTTAAGAGAATTTCTTTTTCAGATCATTATACATTTGAAAACCTGATCATTTCAAATAATGATATGATCCATTCTGGTGATATATTTAACCATCCTGACAGCAAAATTTACCCCATGTGATGTAACTACTAAACTACAGGCCAACATTTCATCTGAAACCCAGCAATACTTTTTGATTAGCTTATGAAACGTGCCAAGCTAAATAAGATTCAATAATGCTGCATACAGTAGAAGTACAAATGACCATTCATAACCATTTGGGTTATGAATATCTGGTGAGAGTCCCCTTGATTGGAGAAAGTAATTTAATCATAGTGATAAAACTATCTTCTCCATTTATTTGTGTCGACAGATGTTTCAATGTGTTAGCAACAAATAAATGTAGAATGTAGCAAATGAAATGCGCTTGTTCGGGAGAAAACTACCGGAAATGAAGAATACAATAATAATTGTAGGCTTATATACTGTATATACATAGAGCTAAGACTGAGTAAATGTTAATACATAAAGTATGCTAAATAAAGATGAAAATACAAGAAAGTGGGACTCCTAAAATGTTTGTCATTTTGTGTGGAGGACGTCTTTTTTCCCCGCAATGTAGTTCTGCCCAGAAAGCCCTGTTAGCAAACTTGACCCAAAGCCTTAAAATTAAATAAACTGTTCCTAACCCTAATTTTACCCTGATTGTATAAAAAGATATTAAAAAAATAAACATTCGCTAGCATAGCCACAAATGCAAAGAAAAGACAAATTAAGCGTCTGTGGACACCCTGCCCCAAAGCTCTAACCAAATGAACTGTTCCTAATCCTCATCTCTTTTCTTCGCTCCATGCCGTTTACTTCTGTTTACATCTGTTTAATCATGCATTTGGATCACATTCATTTTGCTTCGATCAAAGTTAAAACAATTGTTTAAGATGAAATTCAAACAGTGAAAGGTTTGTTCAAAATGGTACAGAATACAAAATAATATACAATACAATTGGAAAGTTGGCTATATAAGACTAAGTCTATATGTCAGTCTATAGTTCGTTGATCAATCAGGTCTTTGGAATAGATGACGTTCTGTTGGTCAATGCGCGCTGTCAACATATCATCCATCCTCCTGAGTAAACACCTGCTTCCTGCATCATAGATTTAGTTAACTCTTTTGGTTCCAAGTAACCTGTCTTCTGGGATTGGAGGAAATAGTCGCGATAGGAAGAAATGTCTCCAGAAATCATGGAGATCACTTTGACAAGGGAAGGATCCCAGGGAAAAGAGAATGGTACAAATCTCTCTTGCACTCACTCAGTTGTTGGATTGGCCGTTAAAAGCTTCACAAGCTGGGGGCAGCAGAGGCCATGGCGCCGGACGTCCCCTCTGTGCGCCGCCATCTTTGTTGTTGTTGTTCCTTACCCTGATCGTCACCTTAGTCTGTTCGTGCTGCATTTGCTAGCATAGCCACCAATGAAAGAAAATGCCGAAACGCAAACCTTGACTCTTTAGAGATTCCCGTAAGAATCTATCCTTTCAAGGTACAGTGCACTGGTCATAGTCGGGTCAATAGAAGTTGCGCAGCGGTGTCAGTGTGGGTGTTGGCCTGCCGTACCTGTGTGCACGCGGTAGTGGGTCTCCAGCTGGTGCTTGAGGCTGAACTTCTTGCCGCAGCCGTTACATTCGTAGGGCTTCTCTCCGGTGTGGATGCGCTTGTGCCCCTTCAGCGTGCTCTCGTCCCGGAAGCAGCTCCCACAGAACTCGCACTCATACGGATGGTCTCCCGCTAAAACCAAACAATCAATAGAGATATGGTAAGTTTCATCAGCTTTTATTCTTTTTGCTGCAAGACATATGTGGTTAGTACACAGTTCTCGCAAGATAAAATTGCCACAAGAATGTGCACACGTGGAAAAGAATCGTGACATTTCCCCCTTATTTTTACCTTGGGCTCGGACAATCACGGGTGAATTCCGAACATTATTGCTACAGTGACATCAACAATAATAAATAAATACATGAGAAATTGATGTCAAAATCTCGTCTTGTCTCGTTCTCGTAGAAACCCATTCTCGTGTCCCACCACATTATCCTTTATTATGGATATATATATACTCTATCAGGCCTCACTGTACCTTTTGAGGACATTTGCGTGTGGTAGAATGTATGGAAAAAAAGTGTGTGTAAAGGGCCGTTCCTGCCTCAGTGGAACTAACTATTTTGTGAATGACTAAAGCCTATGAAGAAGATAATGCAGGAGGCCCCCAAAAAACACAACTCCACATGAACAATACTACCTTTTAAAAGCTTCAAATATTTTTGCATGGCATGGAACCTTTTCAAACGAAAAAAAAAAAGAAAAGACAACGCTGTTTAAAAATCCCCTGAAGAACAAAAATAACCTGCACCTTACTTCAAAACCCATCAGGACCCTTTGACACCCGCCTTTTTGAAAACCCTGTCAACTCCAATCATGACAACACCGACGTGACATGCTTAGAAGCCAATACCTGTCCAATACAGTGGAACGGATAGCTTTAATGATCGACTACCGCGGGAACAATAGGCTGGGCTGGCCATTTAACAGCGCCACAATACCCCGACATCCTAATCTGTCTTGTCCCCTGTCTTTACAAATCACCGGCGCGTTTGTTTTGGCTCCGTGTGCGTCGGTAACTGATTGTCATGTCAGAGCTGTTGACTGGACACAAGATGCATTATTGACCGGGTAGTGGACCAGGGTGCATTAATAGATGATATGACGGATGCGCTGAACTCCGGGTAATGAGCTAACCTTGCCATCTCACGACGTATTATGGCGGAATATACAAGAGCGCAAAGGGAATCGCAAACAAGGTGGTTATTCAAAGAGGGGGAGGAATTGGAATTCAAAGTGCGGCGTGGTGTGGTAGGGAAGCTGGGAGAGCCAAAGGAGGAGAGGAACGGCCACTGGAATTGTGTTGTTGCAAAGGTGGTTTTGGTAATTGCGGACTTCCATTATGCAAATGTTGTCGGTCTATGAAGCAAGGTGATGTGGTTAATAATAAAGGGATATAGAGGATACAGGCAGATCAGTTTGAAAGCTTTCATGGCAATTAGACGCGCATTGTGTGACTTTTCTGGTGGCGGGTGCAGCATGGTATTAAACGTATCTATCCTTCAGGCCAAGTGACAGGTCAGATCTGCGGAGAGGCGCCTTTGTTCACAGTTTTTGATCGAGAAAAACATCCGCTATCAAATGCTTGCGTGACAGTTAAGTTGAATGTTATGCTATGGAAGAAATAACATGCCATGCCTATTTTTATTTATTTTTATTTGACATACCAGATACAGAGTTTAAATATGCAATTTTGGGTAGGAAAATAAAATCACAAACTAAAGTTAAACAAATCATTTTCGTGCGTTGGTTACATTAACAAATGTATCGTGTATACAATAGTTCAAATACTGTGGTAAATGTAAATTATTATTTGTTGGCCTACTGAAGTCATCTATCTAGGGCAGGCATGTCCAAACCACGGCCGGGGGCCAAATGCGACCCTCAGACCAATTTTTGTTGGCACTCCGGCTTCCTGCCAAGTTGGTCCAAACAACAAAAAGTAGTTCTTTTTACTGTAAAATTCGAAACATTTAAGCATTTTGATGTATACCAACTTAATATTAATGTTCCAAGTCTTATTAAAAGGTGTGGAGGTCCATCGAAAACAATGTCAAATGCAAACGATTCACTTCATTGTCGGGTTGTCTGTGGACGTCTGCTCCATGTAAGTTTCAAAATGAGAACCTCGGTGAACAAAGTTTGGACACCCCTGATCTAGGGCTATATCCTCAAAATAAAATCTAACATTATACATGACATAACTTTAGGGATTACCTACTTCTTATGTTTGGGGGTCGCGACTGAAAAAGGTTGTGAACTACTGAGTCAGATCCCAACATGTATTCAGTATTTTATCACGATCACAGAATGTTATAGCCAGAGTACTTTGCAATAAAGTCCGTTTCTCACAAGCATCTCCAGGGACCTTTTTCGATGCTATAAGAAGCTAGAAAGTTAATCAAATGTCTGGATAGTGCAGATGTAAGACACAATCTACATGATGTAAACTCTTTAAAAGAACACCCACACCAGGTAAATTTAATCTGTATGGTATAGTCTGTGTAAATCATTGTCTACGGTTTCATTTAATGACAAAGAAACTACAAAAGCGGGCTTGCTGCCATTCATTGTCACTAACTATTCCCCTGGTGTCCGAAACGCTATTGTGTAGTTAAAAAAAAAAAAATCTATTGTTGACAAGTCACAGCCCATTGTGCCCCCCTCTATAACGTGCTTTGGTTCTTTCACAGCAGCTTCATGAAGAGGTAATGTAGCCCAAATTCGTTAACGTGCACAAAATGCATAATTAGAATGTGATTTTGAGTTCTTCTTTTTCGACTCCAAACCGTCCCATCTATAAGCGCTGTGAAGTGCGTTTCGTGTCCACAACATGCGATGCCAAAGACTTCCGATCGACAAGCTATTGCACCAATCCCTGTACCTCAACTCTCGAGAAGGTCCCAGTCCTTTTACAAACCCGCAGATTACGTCGCCTTTTGCCTTTGTCGTTGACGCCTTTTCTATTACCGAACCCCCTTTCTCTCACTCCTGATTATATTTCATTTACACACACGACCAGGCCGCGCATTCCTTCACAGTCAATCTGCCCGGGCCGCCGATCTTCCCTCGCGTCCCTCGTGGGCCTCCTGTCTTAACGGATATTCACATGTCACCGATCACTAGAAGGGGGAAGGGGGAAGGGGAGGGGGGGGAGACATTATGATTTGCGGATCGCTCTCATCAACTCTAATCGCGCTCCGGTCGCCCGCTTTTCTGATGAGGGTGCTGCTCTTTTCTTTTTTCTTTCCCCCTCCTTGCGTCACGTCCCCCCTTGCTACCCCCGCTCGCCGGATCTTTCTTCTATAATGTTGTGGATATTTAATGCAATCCTCACCTCCCGCTGCAGGTTCTGAAGTCACCATCAATGACCTATGTCTTTCATTACCGTGGCTGTCCGGAGCGGGAGGCGTGCGGCGGAATAAATTGCGTTTCTCGTTATGTGGGCCCGACGTTACGAGACAATTTGGCGTTGCGTCGTGCATATTTTATCGCAGGGCTTTCGTTTTGCTATGCGCCGTCCGTACAGTAGTAGTGGTAGTAGTGGTGTGTGTGGTAAGTATGTGTTTGGGCGGGGGGGGGGGTGTTTACGGGGAAGGTGCGTAAAAGATTGATGAGCGCTGATCGGATTTGGAGGTTTAGGAGATGGAGTGACGGGAGGTTCAACGCTCTGGTGTGGTTAAATTACAGATTGTTCACCCACTGATAGCTGAATTTAATTTTAGTTTCCTGCGGCCAATCACATATGCAACACAATAGGTGGAGATTTTACAGGCATTACCAAGAAAAATTGGGTTTCAATTCAATGTCGTTTTTCCAGTTTTTGAATCTGAAATCCGAGATTTTTTTTCAACCAATACTTCATATGATTAATTCTTGAGGAGAAATTTAAGTACATTATTAAAATACAACAATGATCGGAGAACTCAAAGGTTTCAGCGCAGCTTAATATGAGGACTCGTCAGGTAGGGTCAGCAGGAGAGTAACAGCCCTCAGGAGAAAACTAATAAAAAAAATAAGAGTCCAGTAAAAGAGAAAAAAATATTTTCTTTGTTTTGACAGTTGTTTGATTATGTCCAAGTCTAGAACTTTCAAAGCTCTCAAACTTGCCAATGCAGAAGCACTTTAGCTTTACATTGTGTTAGATGCCTCTTAAACTGGCTGCACACGAGAGGATTTTAAAATCATCTGAGATTTTAAAACGTGACACAAAGTTTGAAAAATGAGGACATTTTGCAAAGATTATTTCTCATGAAGGACACTGTATTCTCTGGAGGTAAGGAGCCGGTTACAGTCACTGTAGAGCTGACGAAGAATGAAAAGGTTTTGCATGCACTCTGGTTTTGTTAGCGCCGTTTCTAAAGTTTAAGAGAGTTGTTTCCAGGCAATGGAACCTCGCGAGGTTTGCGAACTGTGACCCGAAAACTAGTGGTAACAGAATCACACTGACCCCACAGACATGAGGAGTAAAACCACAAATATTCGCTTATCTGCTCAGGCCACACCTCCCTGAACTCGTGGCGAGGCAAATCAGCAAATAAAAATCCTCGAGTGCGCAGAAGGCTTTAATGGTTTCTCCGGTGCAAGAATGTCCTTCAAGATCAATACTTCTAATTTATTGTATAGGCAAGGTTGGTGACGTGTCTTGCCCAAGGCCCCAATAACAATTACATGATCGGAGCAAGTCACCCTAATAGTTACAACCGATGTTTGACATAGGCCCAGATACATCCATTTGGTAGGCTAACAAATAGGAATCTACAATTAAGAACCACTCAGCTACTCTACGACCTAAACTACGGTCTATCCATTTCAGACGCATTGGAACAATTCTCCAACATTGGTGCGTGCTTATCATAGGGTGTCCTCTGCCGCAAACTCTTCACTACCTTCTCATGTTCAGGAGAAGCTAGCTGAAGGATTATCCAGCCGCACATCGACATCTCCATGGTATCTATTCTTACCGCATTCAATCTTTAACACCATGAAAGATGAGTGTCCCATTCTGATGAGAAAGTGTACGGAACCAGGAGAGAACCAAAAGGAGGAAAGAAAAAAAAAAAATCAATACCAGTGACAGTATTTATTTGTCTGCATGAAGTTATCAGCCGCCGCCTCCGTGCGCCTCCGTGTGCTCTTTCTAGCGATGCAAAAGATCACAATCCATCATGGAGGGCCCGACGCTACGCCATCCGAATAACAACGACATGAGACGAGATTCACCTGCCTTTAATTAGAGCTCCAATCAGGGAGAAGAGAGGAGCGGAGAAGGGGGAGAGAGAAGATGCTAATGCTAATGCTCCCGGGGACCTATGGAGACCTGTTTACGCTTAATGTCTTGTTGATTCTGCGACGGGGGCGGAGAATGTTTAAATGTCACATGGTAAATAGGGGGTTGTTGTTTGCACTCCGGCTGTAATGTAAAGCCTGTTTGTGGAAAGTAACAAAGTAGAGTCAAATTTTAGGTATCTGTACTTTGGTTAAGTTCATTTTACTGTGAATACTTTTTTATTTTGTCCTTCACTATACATCCGAGAGCCGGTATCTGTATTTTCTACTGCACTACATATTTGAACTGGACTGAAAAGTATTTTTTCTGGAGGTTTTGGGATTGCTGAATGATGGGTCTGGACCTAAGTTTAAAAAAAAATATGATGATTATTATTGTTGTTTGTTATTTATTATTATTATTATTATATTATTAATTATTATTATTATTATATTATTATTAATATTATTATTATTATTATTATTACTATTACTATTACTATATATTATTATTATTATTATTATCATTATTATCATTATCATCATTATTATTTTTAATTATTTTTTTAATTATTATTATCATTATTTTTTATGTTTATGGAGACACCCTGCTCATTATTTTTTTTTCTCTTTGAGCAAGAAAACAAAAGGCCAGGAAAATTGCTCCTGATGACTAAAAATCTGCAAAAGTCTCGAAATTTGTGTGAATGACTTTTTTAAGGGATTAAAATTTTAAGGGATCACTTTTGATACTTTTACTTAAGTAGATTTTTGAATGTATCTGTACTTTCACTTAACAAAATGGGAGTACTTGTTCCACCACTGTGTTGAGCCATATTATTACGACCACTTGCTTTCAAAATAGAGTTAAGGTGTATTTTAGTGTACATTTGTCCTGGGCATTTGACCCAGCATGCTTCCGTGCATTAGTGGGTGGTTGTCTTGATCAGGAGGAGTAGCTGGAGGATCAGTCTGTTGAATGGTCTAGACCCAGAGACGGCCAGACACAGGCAGAACATGCACGAGAACACTGTAAAGAATGTCCATCCTTAATGTGAAGGTGGACATTGGAGTGAACATTAAGTATCTAGGAAAGCGTGGTGAACAACTAGTGTGAACGTTCAATCCCGGTCCAGGGAGACGGAGACAGAAAAAAATCCCGTCCCGTCCTGCTCCCGTCCCCGCTCGCCGTCCCCGCTCCCGTCCCGCTCCCGTCCCCGCTCCCGTCCCGCTCCCGTCCCGCTCCCGTCGCCGTCCCGTCCGCCGCTCCGTCTCCCAGTCGCCGTCCCCGCTCCCGTCCCGCTCCCGTGTGAACATTCTGATTGCAGTTTTAAAGGGAAAAAAATGGCACACAAAAAGCCCAATAAAACTTTATCAAATCAAAAATATATCACCATTATTTGCCAACAATGCGCTCTAAACTTAAAAGGATTTAAGCAGTGTATTTTGCTCCTTTAATCACACAGACCCAGCGCGCCGAGCAGAGTTCAGGCTTTATCACATCGGATTCAGCACCAAACGCTGGGTGTGAGGAGCTGGTTTTTTAACTTTTTAGACAAAACCCCACTGTTACTGACTCCATATTGCCTTTTCTTTTTGCTCCTGTCCTCCTGTCCCCGCTGTCGTGCACCCGACACACACACGCACACACAAACACACACGCACACGCAGCAGTGAAGAGGCGAAATGAATAAGCAACAAGTGCAAGTTATTCTTTTCCTTTTCTCTCTGGGTGCTCATGACACAGCGCTTCAACTGCTTTAGTGACTGCATTATCCGACCCGACACTGCATGAGTGTGTACTGCCCGTTTTCCTGTCCCATCCACAGGATTAGTAGCACTCAGACTACTACTACTACTACTACTACTACGACATATTTGTATGTTCATAAAGGTTCTCAATTGGTCTTGATTGATGATTTTTTTTTCTGTTTCTTAGTGTGTCTATACTTAAGTGAATTTAAGTCTAGATATCCAAGAATTTTTTTTATGTTTGTTAATTTTAATCTTAGCAATTATTCAACATTCCAGAAAAGAATGCACGGTATTAGATTTTCTTTTTGTGGGGATGCAATAATCGAAATATTCTAATATATTCTTGACAGACTCTCAATAACATCGTACGCTCACAATATATAAAATGAGTGCTTAAATTTATAGTTTTGTTGCAGCAACAGCAAATAAAACAAAGGGCACTACTGCACATAGACCACATCCTTTGCCAATCCTTCGTGCAGAAGAACAAGAAATAACTTATTTTTATTTAGCACTTTTATATATTAACTCTTTGGAATATGAAAATAACGAAGAGCAAAAAAGTCTCTCAAACATCAACACATGAAGTCAAACGCCACACTCGGCCAAAACAACTGCGCTTCTTCCCTCGGACCACCACTAGAGGTCCCCCTGTGTGGCCCCGCGGGGGCGCAAACAGGACTTCATTTTGTCGGGGCAATCCTCCTGGCCCGCTCAATAATGGGACAAGTCCTGAGTGTTTCCCCCCTCCCCAGCACCTCACCCTGTCACCACATGGCAGGGGCGACACACACCGGGGCTGAGTGCACCCTTGGGATCCACGCCACCTGCGTCTTTCCACCTTCTCCTCGAAAAATAAAGTCGACGGATATAAAAGACAGGAGTTCAATGTTTGTGTGCGTGGAAGTGGGAGGTCGTCAGGTGACGTGTGTTCGAGTTTGTTTTTAAATCATTGTCCCATATTTAAGCCTCCGTTTGTTTATCGAATCTCTTAACGTTTTCTGTTGCAAGTGCAAGTCCTCTTCTTTTATTAACACCATATTTGGACACTTTTCCTTGAGTTTCTCTCACATTAGACTTACACTGGTGGTCCTTTTCTGACCCTCTCTAATATCCCATATATAAATCATAATTCTCCAAATAATTTGAGTTCTACCTGCAGTCTGACTTCAGACGAATCCACTGATGCCAAATGTATTCTTGATGTTTGAAATGTTGGCCAATAGGGCTTATTTGTGTAAACAATGTGGGTCTTTGAACCTTGAAACGTCCCGTAACCATTTCTTTCACTGCACTCACGCTGCACTGCGATATCATGGGGATTTGATCAGTTTGGAATATTTAAAAGAATATATTTTCTCTCAAAGCTAAAACTTGTGTTGGTCTGAATTTAGTCTGGGTGCAGTTTTTTATTTCTATTTCTTAGATTTCTGATGAGTGCAAACAGTGACCGTAGTTTTCCTCTGGGTTCGATTCATTTCAATGAGAGTCACTCAGTCCGGCTCATACTTGTGTTCGAGCCTCTCTCTCCTCTGCCGTCTGCACATGGCAGACACACGCGAGCGCCCGGCCGGCACGGCGAAGTGGAACGTGCCGCAGAGTGGACCCTTGGGTGCCCCCGATCACTGCCACCTGCGTCTCACCCATACTAACCCCCCCTCTCCTTTTACCCCTTGTCCCCTTCCTGCTTTCTCTGCCGCTTCCAGCCACATCACACGCCCGCGGACACTAGCCTGGTCATTATGTACGGCGAGGACTTGTAAATCACCGAGCTACATCTTCTGCCAAGACCCCCACTCACCCCCCCGTTTTCCCCCGTTTTCTCCCCCCTCTTTCCTATGGCTGGCTATCAAATACAGCTGCGACCACAAGACAACGCGACCCGGCACGGCGCGCGCGAGACCACCCGGAGGCAATTTGGCTGAAGACCGGACAACATCGGAATATTAATGGAAGCTAGTCGCGTAAAAAAAAAACAAAAAAAAAACACACACACCGAAAAACCAAACAATAATAAATGAATAAAAAGAACGTGTTGCAGGTTTGTCGGAGGAAACGTGGAAAGATGAAATAGCCGCGTCGGATTTAGGGTCAATTAAAAGCAGAACGAGAGACGGGAAGAAGCGGTGATCTGGTGCGACGCGGTTGTCATACTGAGCGATCGAGAATGTGTTGAAGAAGATGGATGCGCTCCGTTTATTTAACAGGTGCGCCGCATGCGGGATTTTTCTGGAGGGGTTTCCGACGGCTGCTTGTCGCCATGGAGACGTTATTGCTCTGTCATGGGATGTTGCGCAGTATGGCATTAAAACACATCTGTCGCAAATGATGAATATTCTGCATGGTTTGTATCGTATTGGCAATTTAAACACTCTCTGGAGGAACAGGAACTGAACAAAATTAAAAAATAAAATCAGTCTAACAAAAGCACACATTACAGTCCGGCATTTCCCACGTGGAAAATTAAGTTAGAACTCCATCTACAGGCTGCAGAAGGAATTACATAGGGGAGATAAACAAACCTAGCGTGCCACCATAGCTCAGAACGAGTCTGGAAATGATTTATGGTCTCGGGGGGGTCCTACTTATGACGTTGCAAAACTGGAAAATCTGTAATCTGAGTGTTTTTTGAGGCTCAGAGGGAGATGACGCTCTTAAAAAAAAGGATGACTGAAACAAGTGTGAATGAAGCTAAACATAACTCCAAGTGTGTTTTTAATGCGAGAACAATGTCAGAACATGGTTAAGGGCTAAAACTGTTTACAGGTATTCAATTAGAGGTGGTTTTATTATTGCTCTAGGTGTCAGACCGTCGCCCTGAAAGCTTGCACCGTGCACCTTTAAGTGGTTGCGCTGTTGCCTATGGCGCCCGACGCGCATTAGAGGCAGAAGGTAATAGGTCTGATACTCGCTCGAGGTGCGTTTGATGTCGTGACAGGACAAAAATAATACTAAATCTGCCAAAGTCCTCATGTGACAAAGACCTTGCCAGATTTTAAGCCTGGAATGAAATGACTGAATTTGTAATTTGTGTGTTGACAGCTGTGTGGGAGATGAAGAACGTGTTTTCTTTGCGTGTACGAATTTCAAAGCGATGAAATACGTGGGAAAAGAAATATGTATACGTTTATATTTTATTTAAAGCTGAAATTGAAGAAAAAAGGGGTGAGATTTGTTCAGTTCAAGGTGGTACAGTGTCTTCATTTCAGATTAAAGGAGACGTATTATGATTCCCCCCCCACCCCCCCGCATGTAATTAGTATTGAACTATAACATAAGTAGATGATCATTTTACACTTTGTTCATTGTAAACTGTAACATTGATCTTGAACGGCTTAATAATAGGAACAGGTCCACTGACTTCCTGTTTAAAGCTGCAAAAGTGATAAGCCCCGCCTCTTCATAGTGACATTTCACCTTCACAAACAGCAGATTGTCATTTAAATATGTTTATCTTGTATTATTTAGCATTTTTATTTCCAAAATGTGGCTACGTGACATTTTAGAACTCTACACGTGTCGGACAGGAGAAGTGGGCGGGGACAGGGGGTAGCTAAAAACAGGGAATTTCTGAGAACTCGAGCCTCAGTTCCAGGACAGTACAGGATTAACTCAAACATGCAGGAATCAGAATACAACTGATGATGAGGAAACGCAGTCGAAGCAAGATTAAATGCTCTTATAAGTTGATTTTTGCACTGTATGTCTCCTTTAAATACATATGTTTTGTTCTAAGCTCCATAGTTATTGATTTGATGATCGGACTCAAATATTTGCAGGACAAACAATGCCTTGACGTCCTTTGATCGCGTCACGTCATGTGAGGTGGCAGCGGCTTCTGGAGGACCATGATCGCCTTTGTTCACCCCTGCTTTGGAGCCTTATCAAATCAGTACGTGGAAGAGGGCAACATATAAGAATATAATCAAATAATGGCTAAGCGTGACTACTTTAAAAAGAGTTGTAGTCATAGTTTGATCATCGTAATCGGGACTCTACAGACTCGAAAACACAGACAAAAAGACCTGTTAAAACGACACATTGTTAAATCAAAATGTCAAAAAATGACACAATTTCAGGTTTCACGGTTAAATTAAGCTGCACTTTATTGTCCAAGAGGAAAACTTGTAAAACTCACACTCAGTAAAAGCCTAAAAGTCTTCAGCCACAATATTTCAACCTTTATCTGGTTGATAATGTATTCAAAACGTCGAAATGTACAATAATCGACTGCTAAAACAATCAATTCACCTCTCGTCCCGCGGAAAGTGTATCACGCACCTCTAACAACCGGCCAGACTACTACTTTTATACTCCTACAAATCCTCCTCTTTCCCTGCTTTCCGACTTCCCAAATCCCAATCCTTCTGCTCAGCGACCTTGAGACGACCTTTGCGTTTGATTTTGTCAAACCTGTTGCAAATTGGATCTCCCTCCTGTTCAGTGGCGCTCGTAGCTGTCGCGTACACCTCCGCCGGCTCCGTTTGAAGATAAAGGACTATTTTTTTGGGGGGCGGTAAACGTTGCTTCCTTGTGTAGGTGAGCCTGCAGCCTGATTCATCCTGCCTATTTTCTGACTCTGGCGAATGGGGCGGATTATTAACATCAAAGTGTAACCGCGGCGGGCTCCGTCTGGTACTCGGGAGGGGTCGGACCTATTTTTGGGATCGCTGCGATGACGGGGAGACGTGCGGGTTTTTTTTGTTGTTTTTTTTGGTGTGTGTTTATTTTATAATCTGCAGACAAAAGTGGGTATGTCAAATTTAAAAGGAGGGCTCGTGACACCGTGAGAGAGGTTCAGAAGCGACGGTTATAGCGGCGTCAGAAGTGAAGCTGCGATTCCAACGCGGCTTTGATCCCGCGCCAGTTACACGACAGAAGTGTTTTGCTCAAGGGCAAGTGCCAAGTTTGTGAATGACGGGGGAAAAACGTCGACAGTCCATAAAATCTGAATCATTGCGCTGATAAAATGCCTCTGAATGTATTGACCTTCAAACATATTAGAACTGGCGCATATTACAGCCTGTTGCATCTCGAAATACTTTTAGACTTTATTTATTCATATATATTTTGATTGTACTTTTTACACCTCTCTTTTACATTTTTTGTATTAGTCTCATTATTTTTTCTTACATATTTCTTAATTTTTAGATGTTATTTTCTTATTCTCCAAAAAATAATAATAATATTGTTTGCATTAATCTAGAAAGTGTTAATCTAATTTTTTTTTTTTTCATATTTTTTTTATATATATATATATATATATATATATATATATATATATATTTTAAATGTTTTGCATCAGTCACAATATTTTTATATTTATTATTTATACTTAAATTACAATTAAAATGATATATACTGTATAATACCTCTTAAATGCCTCTTTTAAATGTAAAAAAAATGATAAAATAAATCTGCTCCTTTTCCTGATTTGTTTTCAATAAAAGGCCAAAGTCTTGAATGTAATACATTTTTGAAAAGCTCTTGATGACATGACATCAGAGCATGACAATCTCAGAAATATTACAGGTATTGGGAAAGCCATGGGGGGAAAAAACTGAAAAACTGATCGTGTTTCAGAAAATAATCTCATACCCCCAAATCTTTTTTTTTCTTTTCAATTCTGCACATTTCAATGATTAGTATAAGCAACTGTACGTTCTAGAAGTGCTGTCTGAAAATACTTGACCGTCCTACAAACCGGACCTTGTCACGCTGTAGTTTGGACAGCCTCCTTAAACAGTCAGTTTTATTTATAAAGGGTTTACATTTTCACTTTTGTCCTTAACGTCTGAACCAAAGTGTCAACTATAACACAACAACAACATCGATTCTAGCAAAAAAGTCATTCACCTCTTTAATATTGTTTTCTTTGTCAGCATTTCCAACGATCGATATATAATTGTTTTATATACTTTATGACACAAAGCAAACTGAAATAGACAAAACCAAGCTTCAATTAAAACTAATCTTGAACTTTAGGAAAACACATCAAATCAGAGTTTTCATTTGAAAACACACATTTTCATAAAAACAAACAAAACTGCAGTTGTGGAAGAAGTGAAAGTTCAGGTATTGGAATACAAAAAAAAACACAAAAAAAAGTGTGTGTAAGTAACAAAAAAAATCTACTTAAGTAAAAATTTGGTAAACAGTCATTTAAAAATAAAGTAAAAGTAAAAAGTAAAAGTTTGGGTCATTTTAATAAAGAACTGTGTGCTGATCGTGGGTCAGTAAAGATGAACTCTCTGTTGAATTTGATGAATATATATTTACGCAGAATATCACCATCTACTTTTCAGTCCAGCTCAAAAATGTAATGGAGTAGAAAGTACAGTGAAGTAAAAACTATCCTTTGTAAATACTGTTCAAGTGCAGACACCTAAAACTGCAGTATCCATACTTCTGTGCTGCCCAGTTTTGCTTTTCTCACGTTCTCGTTTCGAATTTCCTCGACTACTATTGTGCATTTCGACAACGCCATCTATTGCGCCTCCTTCCTTGTAATTCTCGCATGGACACCCCCCTCTCCACCCGCTCTTCCTTCTCTCTTCTCCCCTCCTCTTCCTCTCCTGTACCGTCGCATCCAGGCTGACTTGTAAATAGCCGCGGCCGCCCTCATCTCGCCGGCTTTCCTTTCAAATATTTATCCGCGCGGCGCTGAGCTAAATCGCCTCTGACACCGAGACTGTTATTTAAGGTCGCAGACAGGCGGCGAGCTAAAGGGGAGGGAGGGAGGGAGGAAAGGAAAGGAGAGAAGAGAAGGAAGGGAACCAAAACGAGCATCCTTTTTCACAGAGCAAAATGGGCTCTATTGGCGCGCGTTCATATTCCGACGCGCTGAATAGCAGCACGGCCTCGCCTCGACGGGGAATAAACAGCCGGTGTAAATACGCTCGCAGCTCATTTGGCGACGGCGGCCCGGGATGAATGCGGTTTGTTCAGGCGCGAGGCGGGCGACATCGTTCACGGTTAATACGCGGTGAACTACTGTAAATAAAACGCGGCGCGACGGTAAACTGCTGTAATGCTGTAAAAGGAGGCCCGGGGAAAGAAAGGAAGGAAGGAAGGAAGAATAAAATAATAATAAATGATGAAGATGTAAAGGTAAAAAGCATTCAAATGAACTGTTGTGAAATGTATTAGAAGGTTTTTCTGTTCGACGTCGTGTCTTTCAGGATATATAAAGGCTCCAGGGTAAAAAGTTCAATGCCGTTTGTGTCCGACTGGGTTTTTACTCACACTATAAGATTTATCTGCGCGGATTTTGATTTCGTTATCTAAAAAGAAGATTGTTAATTAGAATGGCAACATAGTCAAATCGGACTCAGAGCAGAGACTTTAGGTCATGTTACGCTCTAAATAACATGAAAAGCGTTGCAAAAACCAAGAAAAAAATGCAAGCAATGTTTGTTTCGCCACAGTAAAACGCGCTGACAAAAAATAAATTAAAAAAATATGTATTGGGGCAAAATTCAGACAAAAACATTTCTTATTTCACAACTAATTCAGTTTTTTTCATTTTAATTTTATGAAAAATAAATACAATGAAATTAAAAAATGATGCAGAGTGGTATGTTATTTGCATTAAAGGCACAGAAAACGTTATCTTCAAATCAGTGCAAAAAAAACCCACTAAATTTAAAAAAAAATAATTATTTTATATATATATATATATATATATATATATATATATATAAGTAATCCAAGCAAAGACCTAAAGAAAAAGAAAAGCTGATTAAATTCGAAGTAAAAATTAACAAAAAAGAACAAATAGAACAAACACTCAAAGCAAAAACCTAGAAATATTGATTTATCCACCTTTTTTTTCATCTTTGCTCATTACTTTGATGTGTGTTTTGTTTGGGTCCACGCAGACAACCTTGAATGTTGATTACTCTTATTTTCCCTTCTCTGCGAGACCCAGCGCACAGGTAATTGGCTTTACCTAACCTGAACTGTAGTGCGCCTTTAGTACAGACGTTTTTACCCGTTTGTAAGAGATGGTGGCGCTAGAGGGCTTAAAGCGAGACACTGCAGGTGAATACGAACAAATCTGGTATTTAGAGATATCAATTGGAAACTTCATGCATCTTCATGCATTTACTTACATAAATGTGTGAACAAATGTTTTCACCATGTCATGTTTTTATATAAGAACAAGGCCTTTTAAGTGACTAACTTGCTAAAATTGTAGATATTTGGGACAATAGATCGAGCCAAGTTTCTCACTTCATTTTGTCGACAGAGTAGATACACAATCAAATTACAGAGGGGATTTTGGATATACTATTATTCAAGTCAACTAGATCTGACCAAAAATGTTGTAATAATTTTAATGATAAAACTAATAAATCAGAATTAGATATAAACAAATAGAGCTCCCCCTGCTGCTCTCTTTTGAGAATACATTGTCAGAGAACAGACGCAGAATCATTTTCTTTTATTTGAGAAACATGTGAATTAAGGCCACGAGCTGCTCACTGGATAGTAACGTAAATGACTAGAAAACCTGGAGTTTTACCTATTGTTACTTTACAGTGACTGACATCATGCTCTATGGAGGAAAGTTCCACCGTTACCTTGGTAACACAATGCCGCCAGATGCGTTTATAAATGGTCTGAAAGCTCAAGAAAAAATACAAAATGGATTTTCTGGAGCCTGGGATCAAAGTATTCACGTTCTCGAATTTGATGGTTGGCAGGGGCCAGTTTTTGAAAGAAATATCCAAAATAGAAACCCACAAATGTTGAACCTTTGGCTTCACAAACTTTATGTTCCTTTCATGGCTTAAAGTCCTTTCAACTGACAAAAATCACATGTTTGGAGATGAATAATGGGCTTCTGTTATCCTCGATTTGCTTCATTTGTACTTTACTTAACCGGGTACTCATGTTTCGCAGGAGTTTCTCAAAAATAAAATAAATAAGCAGTGTGTGATCTACTTTGCAGACGTAGCAATTATTACAATTGGTTATTTAATGGCCCATTAATGTACAGGACCGTTCAGACTTTTAAATTGTGATTTTCTCATCTGATCACATAGTGATCAATGCAGGCGCAAAGCCACAGGAGAAACACCAGTTTTGTTCATTCATGAGAAATCGACTGTCAGCTGCTGGAGCATAAAGGCACATTTAGGCATTAGGCAGCCTTCATCTGTGCTCATCTCATCCGGACGAGACCCTTTGCCTCACTGGAGTGATTGGGGGCATAGTTACACAAAACTCTTTCATTATTGTAAGCCTATTCATAAATGTGCATTTATAAACAACAGGTTTAGGCGTGACAGTGCCAGTCTCGTGCGCTCTGCGTGAAACCCCTGTGCGCTCTTGTTTGTTCTTCAGATTGTGATCAAAGTTCTACAGCATTTGGGGAAAACATAAGTTGTGTCTGTTCCAGAGAAGAGCCGTCCTGGCTCTCGCCATGATATGAACAACATTAGACCCTCAACGAACTTGAATATAACGGAAAAGTAAGTTGTGTCATTGGCTTGATTTGAGTGAAGCCAGTCACAGAGGAGGCAGCTCCCGGGGCGGGGGAGCCGGGCAGCTCGTCCCGGGGGCGGGGGAGCCGGGCAGCTCGTCCCGGGGATGAGGGGCTCCGGTAATCACAAATGAATCTCAAAATAAAAACATCTTTTGAGGAGAATTCTGGTTAGCACATACGCAGCACCGATCCCAAGCACCGATCCCGTTGCTCCAAGTTTACAGTATAACCTGAACAGCCGCATGGTCTTACCTGTGCGCGAGCAGAGGTGCGCGTATAACCTGAACAGCCGCGTGGTCCTACCTGTGCGCATGCGCGTATAACCTGAACAGCCGCGTGGTCTTACCTGTGCGCGTATAACCTGAACAGCCGCGTGGTCTTACCTGTGTGCGCGTATAACCTGAACAGCCGCGTGGTCTTACCTGTGCGCGTATAACCTGAACAGCCGCGTGGTCTTACCTGTGCGCGTATAACCTGAACAGCCGCGTGGTCTTACCTGTGCGCGTATAACCTGAACAGCCGCGTTGTCCTACCTGTGCGCGTATAACCTGAACAGCCGCGTGGTCTTACCTGTGCGCGTATAACCTGAACAGCCGCGTGGTCCTACCTGTGCGCATGCATGTATAACCTGAACAGCTGCATGCTCTTACCTATGCGCGAGCGGAGGCGCTCGCATAACCTGAACAGCTGCGTGCTCTTACCTGTGTGCGAGCGGAGGTGGCGCTTGAGGGCCGTGTGGCTGGGGAAGGTCCGGTTGCACTCGCTGCAGATGTAGCTGCGGACGCCGGCGTGCACCTCCATGTGCTGCTGCAGGGCCGTCTGCGTCTGGAAGCGCTTCCCACACAGCAGGCAGAAGATGGCCATGTCCGAGCCTGCACACACACACACACACACGTAACACACACGTTAGCCAAACCACATTTAGACCTTGTTCAAACTTGGTCACATCTGCTCGGTTGCCCACGCACACAAACATGATCATTACGGTTAAACGCTTGAACTTCTTCGGCTTTTTAAAAAATGATTGTGTTAATGTAACTTTTCTGGTGAAGCCTTTGCCTCCTAATGGTCTCCATGGAGGTGTTATGGCTAGAGGTGGGCAATATATCGAAAATGTAGATACTATACTTAGAAGATGAGATATAATATTGTGAATGTTGTTTGGAAGATATGAAAAATTTGAATATAAAGTATGAATAAACTTTCAAATGAGAGTATAAGCACTTCACAGTTCACATTTGGCTGATGATTCAGGCTCAAATATACGTTTAAAGACATGTTTTAACACAGTTCGGTTGCATTGACACCATATCGTCTGACTGTCGCTATCAGGACGCTCCAAAAGATCAAGATCGTTTTGCCTGGAAGGTTACACATTATCCCTTTTAAACATAGCTATCTCTGTGGCGACAAGCAGGCGACCCCATCAGGCTAAGTTACAGGTCAGATCTGTGGAGAGTCGAGTCCACAAACAGAAAGAACCTATGCAATTCAATGTATTTTTTTTCTCAATTGATTTATTTCTTGTGATAAAACACAATGGAGACAAGCAGGTGGCGGACCCCTCACCAGAACATTTACTTAGTTCCCCTTTAAAAACAGAAAAAGGCATAGGAAAGTCTCATTAAAGATTCCCAGTGTCTTCTACAGTGGAGTTCTGTCCTCCGCTGTGCCCACAGAAGACGGCGCATTTGAAACCCAAAATAGTTCGAAAACTTGCCGTTTTTTATTTTTTTTTGTAGAAGTTAGAGAGAATTAGGGCGTAAAGGCTGTTCCTGTGTTTAATGCAATCGCAGGGGACCGAACGCGTTGGTCCCGGGGGAGCAGGAGCAGAGGACAATTTAGGCCTAAAAGTTCACTTTACGCAAAAACAACAATACGACCTCAAATCACTCCACAGAGAACTTTAAATGACGAAGACTAAAAGATGATGAACATAAGAATTAGAGGATGCACAATAATGACCTTATTACCGAAATTACTTTTGTTTAATGAAATACTTAAGAGACATAATACCAACAAAAATAAATAAATATTGACTTAAAAAAGTACTGCGACATATTTTTCTTTAGCAATACTTTAAAATAAGGTTCATGAGTAAATATTTATAAGGCGTTCATAAGCCCGTTCATAAGCCCTAGTTATTCGTTCATAAGCACTTGATTGCAGGTGACATTTCTTTTACTTATATAAAAGTAATGTAGGATTTTCATCATGTATTCTTTTCTTTTAAATGTGTAAACATGGTCAAAATTGCACATATTTAGGACAAATCAATCAGAAAAATGTACAGAACCTGGTTTAAATATCCCTGCTTCATTTTGTTGTTGTGTGCATATTAGGCATTTTGGACATCTTATTTAGTTTTTGAGTTAACATAGAAAAAAATAAATAAAGACTTCCAAAAAAAACAGATTTTTTCCCTATTTTTCTGGAGTAAAAACTCAGTAAATCAAGCTCAGATTTAAAACCTTTCAGTACAATATATAAACCTTGTTAAGTGCCGAGCATGTAAAGTTTGGCTGATTGTTGGTGCTGATCTGGGTTCGGTGAACTACCACATCGCACAACTTCGGCGCAGGCTGCAACAGTGTCGTCGTTTCCGGGTGAACGCTTCAACCTGCTTTCCAGACTTCTCGTTCCTTACTATTCATTTCAATCAGCCCGGAGACTTGCCAGCCGCTTTTGTTAAAAAAAAAAAAAAAAAAACGCACACACCCTGCGCGCGCGCCTTTCTGTTACATAACACCGGCGTTCTGATCCGTCATATTCCCTCCTCTCTCTCTGTGTATTTCCAGATTAGACGCCGCCATAACACTGTTGTCTGGGCCTAGTGCGCGTGCAGCCGATAAACATCTCCTCCGCTACACTTCAAATCCGCTCTGCGCGCACTCTCGCTCTCTCCGCTTGGCATTTTTTCTTCCTGCTGAGATTAAAGAGCACCGTTCCAAGCCCGTACACACACACACAGACACACACACGCGCGCATCGCATATACTCGACAAGCCACGCGCGCGCGCACCTTTTTGCCTTTCGCACTTTTTCAATTACCGCGGCTGAGGGAAAACTCGGGGAGCGCGGAGGCCGAGTGTGTTTGCGAGCGCAGTTTCTATTTCATCAGTCAATATAACACATCTTTGGGGCAAAAGCTGACACTAATTTAAAAATCTATGAAGAAGCGGCCCGTCTCGCGTTCATAGGCGGCGTTCTGGGAGAGGGGGGGGGGGGACGGGGGGAGGAGGAGGAGGAGGAGGAGGAGGAGGGGGGGTGTGCCTAGCCAAAGCTCTCCACAGCGCGGATCAATCACTGATCTGGCAGCGCACTTATCTAACTGTCGGATGATAGGAGCGAAGAGAAGAGGGAGAAGTGATAGAGGGAGTTGAGATAGGAGCCGAGGGAGGAGTGCAAACGAGTCGAAAAAAAGAAAACGGAATTGGAGAGGTAAATATTGACAAAGTGCGGAGCTTTGACGACTGACTTGCAGGATGAAACTTTTTTTTTTTTTTTTAATAAAAGTCGGTTAGCTTCAAGGCTTCCGTAGGTTTCCAGTTCACGTCTTGACTATTCTTTAGACAATAGAATGCACGTTTCAACATAAAGGAAAAACTAGACCTATAGTTATAGGTCAAAATCATTCTAAACCTTGTCATGAAAGGTTTGAATTTGTCCGGTTGAAATATATTTGTGTCAGTATGGATGTGTATCGAATGTGGGTTTTTCTCACATTTACCACATCGACGGTGAGATTTAACCAGGACTAACCCCAAACTAAACCTGGACCACACCGTCAGCCAAAATAGTATTGCTTACAAGTCAAATGTTTGTAAGTTTATTAAAAGTTCATACATTAAAAGAAATGTACTGTAAAATGCGGAGTGAAATAGTTTACTACTCATTTACTAGACTTACTAACAAAGTAACCTTAATATAATGCTCTTATTGAGTGTCCACAGGGACTAAACCAGGTCTAAACCAGGACTGAACCAGGACTAAACCAAGGCTGAACCAGGACTAAACCAGGCTTAAACCAGGTCCAAACCAGGACCATTTCTACAAACTTGGCATTGATTACTTAAGTGAAATCTGAGCTTACTTGGGCAAATTAAGGCAATTTCTTTCCTGAGTTTATACTATACAATATTAATCAAGATTTACAGTGAAGATGATGACTTAACAAGGACGAGAAAAAAAACTAAATCATTCCACATCAGGGCTAAAATGGGCTCAGTTTAGGACTAATGAACGTACCAATATTCATCACAATCGAGAGAAGGAACATCGCACCACAAATCACGTTGTTTGAGAGTGTATTCTACATGTATTTTGTTCCAAACCCACACTGGTTATGCTGCTTCAGCATGTGCAGCTGTAGAAATGAGAGAAATTGCACTCTATGGAGTCAAATCTGTTTGATCAGATATAAATATATCGTTTTTCTTTCTATTTTGAACTTCAGTCACTGAAGACTTAATTCAGAATGATTTAAACAACTTCATTCATACCCTAACACCTTTACGTAATAACTAAGTCGAAATCGTTCTCTATCAACTATTTGTTCATTATGAATTAAGTCTTTGTTCATGCTTTATTAAGGCTATGAAAAGTCTAGATGTTATAAAGTACAAGTTATATATTTCTTCATAATATAACAAATTATCAGTCAGCTAAGAATACATTTCAGGTTTTGTAATCAGCTACAAGTCTCCACCAGTTTACTATGAAGACGCACAACAGTTTACAAGGCAATATTAAGATCAATATGCAATGTCACCTCTAGAAGGCGCCGACTGCACTTACACTTACACCGCTCACAGTTTACAGCCCATTTACAAGCCGCCACGAAGATGAAGTGACAATATTTATCCCCATTTATCGTTAAAAAAAACTGTTGAAAGCGCTGCTCGTCTGTACTCCTGCGCGCGCCGTCCGCAGATGTGTCTTTTCATTAGCCACTTGTTGAGCCGCCCGGGGCCCGATCGATGGAAACTCCAGGTGAGCCCGCCACAGTCATTAAGTGAGGAGCCAGGCACTGGGTCAACAACACGCACAAGTGAACAGCCAGGCCCACGTCGCCAACCGAACACAGGGGGGCTGGTGCGAGAACATGCTCGCAAAGTGGTTATGATGCGCTAAGAGATGTCAGCTATGAAATCTGTGTTTTCGTAGTGTCACAAGAAAAGAATAGTGTGTTTAGGGGAGAGTGCAAGATGAACAAAAGAATGGAATATGAGAGGTAAATACTGACAACTTTTTTTTTTTCTTTTTTTTTTAAACGGTCGCTTTAAGTCTTCCGTAGGGGCTGAAATGTATAAGCGCCTTTGGACGAGTACTTTGTTGCTCCAGTACTGACATTTCAAACTCTCAAATCAAATTTCTAAGATAAAGGGTTGGCACTTTACCAATTTTGATGCCACAAGGATCATAAAAATAAAAAAAAATACACTCTTTTTAGACAAAAGAACGCAATTTTCAACATAAAGTACTGGTTAAAGGTAAAAAGACAGAGGTGTAAAAGCATTAAGCCGTCATTCACGCTCCCTTGATTTGTTTTGAGAGTTTAAAGGAGACATAGTGCACTTTTTTCAGGTACTTAGTATTGAAAAATATCCGAAGTTTATCAACATTTAACTTTTTTGTCTTTATAAACCGCTGTATTGATCTAAAGCGGCTTAATACAGAAACAGGTCCATTGACTTCCTGTTCAAAACTGTAGAACTGATAAAGCCCCGCCTCTTATAGTAACAGTTCACTGTAAAAAAGCGTCGGATTGTCATTGAGAAGTTTTTCTTTTTGAAAAGTGGCTACGTGTCATTTTAGAACTCTGAGAACATTAATGAGGGATCGCCATTGTAAAAAAACAACAACGAAAAGAACAGTGAATGTCTCCTTTAAATATTTACACAAACTGAAATTCAACGTCGTAAAATGTGAAAAAACAAAGCGAAGACGTTTCCAAAGACCAAAGTTCAGTAGAGACCTCGCAACCAAAGCCTTTACAGATTAACCAGTGAACCGACCAACAATTAGACCACACAATCATGTTTACTCACCCACCGCTCCGTCATCGCAGACCCTTCATGTTAGCTTGTAGCGCACTTCAAAGCGCCCTTCTTTATCTCTTTTTGTTTGTCCATCTCCTAACGCTAGCATCCTGGGTTTCATATTTCCCTCAGTGTCCACCCACACCGGTGTCAAAGGTCGCATTCCATGACCTTCCAACCCCTCTCTCGTCCACCCCCCGCTGTCCGCAAACCCGGCTAATCTCGACTGCTGAGAGAAGAAGAAAAAAATATTCTTTTTTTGCTGAGCTAATGCGGCGAAATACATGGTGAAAATGAGAATGGCCCGCGGTGAATAGCGAGGCAGCGGTTGTCAGTCAAAGCCACTTAAGTACCTGGACGCCTGCAGGGATCCCAGACACAATCAGCGGACGATCAATAGGGCTCTTCCATTGATAAAAGGAGGAGGAGGAGTGAGAGAGGCAAATGCAACAGTGTGTACGTCTCAACCTCTACACAGACAAACTTTGAGGCCATTATTCGGTTGGAACATGAGTGCGGTCGGAGGCGTTTTTGCAAGGGGCAAAGTGGGCTTCTGATTGAAAACAGTAATTGAGAAGAGCACTTTGGGTCACTTGTTTTTGTCATGTGGGTGTTAGGGTGGAAGTTGAGGGTTGTCGGCGGAAAGGGGCCTATAATGTTAAAAGGCGATGCAC
Organism: Chaenogobius annularis; assembly: GCA_015082035.1. NCBI lineage: Eukaryota > Metazoa > Chordata > Actinopteri > Gobiiformes > Gobiidae > Chaenogobius > Chaenogobius annularis. Next base: position 804,400 of record BJKM01000212.1, on the reverse strand, counting down.
CTGATTTTTATTCCCATCTTATTAAACGTCTTTGGGGTGTTTGAAGTGTCCGTCATTGCCCCCTGCTGTCTCTGGGCAGGAAACCAGCCTTACAGCATCTCTGAATGTTTGTGTACCGACTTATTTCAATAACAATAATACTAAAAAGAGAGAGTATTTTCACAGGGGAGCTGCAGGGGAGGAAAATACAATGGTTGTGACGGTAAACATTGGAATCACACTCGGTATCGTCAACGCCAACTCCACGCAAACTGAAATTGGATCAAAAATAATCCAAAAGGCCGTCACTAGTGTCGGCAATTAACATTTAGCATTTATTACACATTCCAAACAACATCCATATACTTGCAATATTTTAAAAAGTACATGTTTTGCCTGGACTACTCTGAAATGTTCCACAGTATTGCATCAAACATACAGTATGCATCCCCATGGAGACAGGCAGGTAACAACATCTGTAGACGTTGGACGATATTGACATTTGTGTCGCGAATGGCCAAAATAATTGAGATTAAGGATTTATTATGATGATTAAATTAGCTGACAGCATACAATTGTTATTGATATGAATATTCATAGTTTTAATATTATGAATAAGTCCCAAGTTTGAACAAAAAGTGTTGTTAAAAGTGAAAACTACAAGAATCTGGAGATCATGGAAAAAAAGCTTTTGTCTGTTAAATCCGGTGATATTTCGCGAATAATTTTGTAAAAAATTGACCATGAACGATTATTGTCTACCCTTTTTATTGTGTTAAACAATCCGAGATATAATAAACGCAAAATAGATCAATTCAATCGCATACTGTGTGTAATTCAAGACAAAACCGCACCTTTAACTACCTTTTCCAACCCCTATCATTCTTCAACAGCAACGATAACCACAACACCACACGCACATTATCCCAACTTTGGACCCTATTTACTGCGCGCCCAAGCCCACCGTCCCTCTTGTGTGTAAACCCTCGCTCTATCTCCCCCGCGCGTACCCCTGGAGCCTCCTGATTAGCGCCCAAACTAAGTGCAACTCTACAGTCAGTCAAGCCTGTGTGTGTGTGTGTATCTCCCACCGCAAAAGCAAACGTGTTGTCAGCCTCTGATAGATGAAGAAGTGGAGCGCGGACCAGATAAAGCGCCCAGGAAGCCCGCGCCGAAAAGTAGTTGACCCCGAGGTCCATTACAGTGTAAAATTGAGTCGGCTCTAAGTGACACCTGAAAGAGGAAGAAGCCGCGGACTGGAGAGATGTTTTTTTTTTTTTTTTTAGATGTTTTTTTTGTCGGAAAAGGAGAGGAGATAATTTACCTTTTCTAAGCAGACTCTACACCCAGGTTTATTTGTGGAGGCGAGGGAGGGTGCCGAGGTCGGTAGGATGCAGGGCAGGAGTGGCAGGCTGGCTGTTATTTAAGTGGGGAGAGGTAATGGAGAGGAATTTGGGGTGACAGCGAAAAGATGGGCACTTCTTGGTAGATGGAAGCGGGATAAAGACGCACTGGTTTAGAGGTGTGGGGGACAGATGCTCGAAAGAATGCGCCAAGTTTGAGTACGTTTTTTTCCACGGGGGTGTTCGCGAACCGTTCAAAAGAAACGATATCGGCGGCAAGTGGTGGAAGATTGTGGGTTCTTGGTCCTGCTCTGGTCTTACATACTGTAATTGTGTTCCATGGAAAGTCAGTTGACGACTTTTAAGACCATGTTCTAATCGTCTTGCCTTCTCGTTTACGCTTTCGTAGTTGCATTTACGGCGATTCGTGGATGTCTTAAGTGATCTTTAATCGCCTGGCTTCAAGATCCCCCCCGATACACTGCTCTGTGTTCTCCGGGGCCGGCGTTGCGTGGCCATTTTTGGCACGGATGGGAAAACAAGCTGATGAAATCCTCCACTCGCCAACGTGAACCGCCACTCTCCGCAGTCGGGGCGGTCGGCGTGGTCCGGCGGCGCGGTGGCGTTTACGGCGACGCCAGCGCGAAGGCCGCGTGTTCGGGCTGGTCGGACAGCTCACTGAGAAGGAGTACAGCAGACCGAATGCTCCTGCGGTTTAACCTCATGTGGAGTATCGGTCAGCACCATAAGCGTTTTGGAAAGTAGGGCACATGACTTTTGGATTTGCATGTCTTTAACTGCGCAAAGAAGTTAAAGAACACAAACGTTGACGTCAGATACAACGTGAACCACTCTAGTCTCGTCTTTCTTCCCGAATCGGCCACGTTTCCCTGCGCCCGCCCAGCTCACGTCCTCAGTCTGGTTCCGTCTCCTCCTGCCTCTCCTCTCTCTCTGCTGGAGTCACCTCTGAGTTTAACGCTCATTAGCCCGGCGCGCTCGTCACCGCTCCACGCCATCGCTCATTTAGCCCCGATAGGCAATTACGCGTCGTCTTTACAAAACCTGTCAGATCTATCGTTCCATCTGCGCCTGTAGGCCTCTGCACGGGTTAAACGCGCCGCAATTGGTCGGTTAAGATGATTCGGGAAAAAGTGTGAAGAGTTTTTTTTAATGTTTGTTGGAATCAAAGTGGACTGATTGTACTGTATATATTGATTAGGATTAATTATGGATAAGAGCCTATACAACTTCATAAGTGAGCTTTGAGCTTTCAAACAGACAGTTAATTGTATCCTCACCATGTCCGCGCTCACATGACTCCCAATATGCACTTTTTAACGATACTCTTAAAATTACAGACAAAGCATAGCGACATAGCATTTGCATTGGATTGCCAAAAAACCCTTGTAAAAATAAGTGTTTGAATTAACTGGTATCTTATTTAAGGTTAAGTGATTTTCATGTTTACGTCAGAACATAAAGTGTATGATTTTACATCTAAAATTATTTCATTTGGCCTTTAAAAACAACAAACATGAACGGCTGACTATTTTGTAATGGGGGGAAGTTTTATGAGCTTTTAACCATGTTATGACAATGTTCCCTCAACATTTACTTACTTTTGTATTTTCATTGATTCCTGAATGTTTGAGTAACTCTGTATTGTCCTGCGTTCAAGGCTTGAATAAAAAATACATTAAAAAGATCCATTTTCACCTACCCCCCATCTCCGCCCACTGCACTGTACTTAGTTGCAAATATATATATATATATATATATATATATATATATATAAAAAGAGATTACAGTAGAAGATTGTAGTGTTCTAAAAGGTCACATCACACATTTTCAACAAGAAAAACACATCTGATTTTTGTTACAGTGAAATGCCACTATGAAGAGGCGGGGCTTAGCACTTCTACACCTTTGAACAGGATGTCAGTGAGCCTTTTTTTTGGAGCAATATTGCAGTTTACAATGAACAAAATGTTACAGTTTACTCCAAAACATCCAGAACTAAAGGTCTTCTTTAAAATGTATGCTTTCAGCGAACAAATCTAACTGGAAAACAAGGCCAAGGCGCCATTTAATTAACAACCGACATTTCATTCTTTTGAGCACGAACGACAAAACGAGCCCACCTTGTACCTGGATCATTAATCAATTCCATTACACATCTACTCAAATTACACAAATCTTCCATTATGTCCTCATTCGTCGTCTTCAGCGCCGCCCAAAACCATACCCGTCCGTCCCGTGGGCCGAGCAGACCTCGCCTAAACTTGACTGTTCTGCATTGCACCATGAGGCTGGTCTGGGTCCGGCGGTCTGGTATACGGCGCGGGCTGCGGAGCTGCCAGAGTTAATGAGGCACAGAGCAGCGGGACCCGGCACGCGGTGTTCAATCACAGGCCATTACCGCCGCCGCCGCCCTCAGCGCCTGCCCCCCCACTCCCTCCTCGGGCCACCACCTGTCAATACCAATCCATGCTAAGCCATAGTTTATCTATAAGAGAGTGGAGGAGGGCCTGGTAGGGACCCTCGCTGGTGAAGGAGGGTCATACGGTGCATGGTTTTGATCGACTCGGGTTGGATTTACGGATAATTGGGGTGATAGATTGGTTAAGTTACTCTCTTAGGTAGGGCGAAGTGCCTTGCTCAGGGACACAACAGCAGTACGGCAAATTTTGACACAATTACAGTATCGCAAGTACTTTAACTTAATTAGCCTTAATGAAGCATGAACCAAGACTTAATTCATGAACAAATAGTTTATCAAGAATGATTCAGGCTTTGTAAGGCTTTTGTGTACTTCATTAAGGGGTTAGGGTAGTAATTAAAGTGACATCATAAAGTTTTATGATATTCAAATTTTGACTTTGTTTGGTGTGATAATACCTGTTGTAAATATAAATTATAGTTTTACATCAATCAAGCAGCAGTTTATAAATAAAAGATGAAAAAGCTGTTGAAAATGACCAGAAGTAGTGCAGAGTTCGAAAGCCTATTGATGACATCACAGTAGGAAGACTCTTTACACGCAAAAACATTTTCCAGACACTTTAAACATGAATTCAACAAAATAAAAGTGTTTTCATACATTTGTATTGGTCACATAATCATTTCTGTGACATTAGTGGAGTTTTGGTCCAGTGCACAAACATGGTTGCTAGGTAACAGTTATGGCACGTCCTAGTGTGATGTCATCATTTGCAATCAGGAAGTAAAATTATAAACCAAAAATGAAACCTATCATAGGCACATTAAGTACAAATCCTGAACCATTCTAAACAAATTAATAGTTTGTAATTAATTAAGTCTTTGTTCATGCTTCATTAAGGCTAATAACACTTTGCTAAATACTGAACAAATTATTTATTAACAATAATTCAGGTTTAGGAGTTTGGGTATTCATGTTTCTAAGTCTGAATCATTCTTAATACACTTGATTATGAATGAAGTATGTGCTCATGCTCGATTAAGGCTAACTAAAGTATATTTATAATTAAATGGTACTTTTTTGCAGTCAGGGGAGGAAAGTAACTAATTACAAGTACTTACGTTACTGCAATTTTTTTTTTTTAAACGTCGTCTGTTTAATCCCTGCCCCTCTTGTACGGGACAGTACGCTAACATTGTCAGTCAAAATACAGTCATGGTAGATAACTCATTTGTTCCAAATGTTGAGGTTTTTAAGCCAGATGCCCTTCCTTCCACTCAAATGGGCGGTAACAATGACATCAGAGTCATTGTTACGGGTGTTTGTAACTAGACATGCAAGTGTTGGTTCAACTCTACACTTAAAGGCGCGCTATGAAAGGTGAGCCAGCCGCTTGTCTCCATGGAGATGTTTTACCCAGAATGTCCCACAGTATTATGTCAATTTTTTCCACACCCCGCTACAAGAATGTTTTCATGTTTTAAAGCATTATTCAGGAAGGAATATCGTCTCCGTGTAAACCAGCGAACCCTCCACCAAAGAAGTTACGCAGTACACCTTTAATATGGATAATAAATGAGCAACTATACATTTACAAGAGACATTTTTACAACAAATGCCACTTCTTGCACTAACCTTCTTGCACGAGACCCTTCTTGGCATCCTTGCGTTCGGATTAACCAAGCACACGGCAACTCATTTCAACACTCTGATTCTGACTTACTGCGACGCTCCGAAAAGGCAAGAGGAGCGAGTCAGTGCATTAACTCCTCTGATAGCTATTCTTTATGATCAATCCAAAGCGCGAGGCCGTCGCTGCATGACAATGAGCTAGCCGCGAACCAATAACGCCACATTACCTATGCCGGCTGTAAACAAGAAATCAAAAAAGAAGAGCGAGGCAAGGCGAGAGATGCGTATTAAGAAGCGCGCCTGTTTGTTTTCGCTCGACTCCGCGTGCCTGCCGGTGATGTCGGGCGGCGATAACTCAAACGTCTCGGCCCCCAACGCCCACCCCCGGCACCCACGGCAGCGCTGACACTGTATGATGGAGCGCTCGCAGCCAGATTAATGCCACCAGATGCCAGGCGAGATGCCATATTAATTACCCAGAGATAATGTCGCCGCGACCATATGGCGAGCTCAACTGGCCATTTAGTTGACAGGGAGAGGTCTTTATAGCCGCGCAAATACACACCATCATCGCGAATGTGTTCCGAGCGGCAAGCGGCATCAAATGCTACGTGAGAATGGTTACAGGGATTATGATTATGGGAGATGGTGGCATGATGGGCAGCCTGGCGTACACAAGAGGACTGTAACACTAAAAAACAATGACAGATATGCGCTCGAAAAGGTAGTAAAAAGTAGTTCATTTGGTGAGTGAAATTAGTTTTGGGGAAATACAGTAAATTAATAGACAACATATTGCAAAACATTTACCTACATAGGGGCAAAAAAATAAAATAATCTGTTATTTTTTATGAAGTACAATACATTTAAATGTCTACAGATATGAATACATAATGTGTGATTTAACAAATACAAAAAAAATTATTAGGGGAACTATCACATGGGTTGGACAATATGAAAACAATTAAAAAATAAAAATTGATTTTAAATTTTTTTTCAGATTTTTTTCAACAAAGACAGAATACACAGAACAAAATTTTGAGTTGAAGCAATTTTAAAATATTTTTTTTTCTGCCAAAGTTTCTGCCCAAAACCACATGCTTTTACTAACAGAGGATTGGCTGTGGACCTCCCATTGAAAAGATCATTGACCATCAGAAATGACTGAATCCATACCCAGAGTTTAGTTAACACATTACAGTGAACGGCGTAACCCGTCATGTTGTGATGCTCTTCCTCCCTCTGTCTCCGTATCCATCTCTAATGCAGTGGTCAGATGTTGGAGCCTGTAGTTTTCTCAATAATAAATCACATATTGAATAATTGAATGCATTGTTTCACATCAAAACCACCGGTCTTTTTATCATGCAGACATAGGCCGCGCTCTTGCACCTATAACCTCTTGTTTTGAATACAATATGTAATGAGTTATTGATGTTCTTACATTGAAATGATTAGATATGACATTCCGGTGTTCCCAGTTGGAGTGATTATGCATTTGCACATGTAATATGCAAAATTGATTTGTATAAAGCAGTAGGTTCCATATTTAACTGGAAGCATGGTGGTGTTCACTGATGCCACTCATTCATTCTATGTCCATGTCTTTGTGATTGCTTTGTTGCTGCTGCAAATACATTTCAAAGTATCCATCCTTTGTTTCCATTGGAAGAGTTTTATGTCCATAATCAAGTGGGATGTTAATGTTGTGACTTATCACTCTTGAAAAAAGTATGAACAATCGGACAATCCCAAAACACATGATTTCACCTCTCGCATTTTACTGTGAATAATGTGCACTTTAACATACTATGGTGCACTTTCCAAACCGAATTCTTTCCAGAGATGGGCTTTTGAAAGAAAGGTTTAGAAGGAATATATTAGTATATATATACTACAATAACAACTACAAAGACAACAACAGTAATAACTTAAAACAACCACCACCACAACTATTACTACTAAAACAGTAAAAAAAAAAAAAAACAACCACAACAACCACAAAGACAAAAACAGTAACTACAAAAACAACAAAAATAACCACCACAACTACAAAGACAACAGTAACAAAAACAACCACAGCAACTACAAAGACAACAACAAATACAGCAGTAACAACAAAAACAACCACAACTACAAAGACAACAGTAACAAAAACAACCACAACTACAAAGTCAACAATAGTAACAACAAAAATAAACACCACAACAACATATACAACAAAAACAACCACAACAACTACAAAGTCATCAATAGTAACAACAAAAATAAACACCACAACTACAAAGACAACAGTAACAACAAAAACAACCACAACAACTACAAAGACAACAACAAATACAACAGTAACAACAAAAACAAACACCACCACAACAACAACAATAACTACAAAGACAACAACAGTAACAACAAAAACAATCACCTCCACCACGCCACAACTACAAAGACAACAGTAACAACAAAAACAACCAGAACAACTACAAAGACAACAACAAATACAACATTAACAACAAAAACAACCACCACAACAAAAACTACAAAGACAACCACCACCACGACAACTAAAGACAACAACAGTAACAACAAAAAACACAACAACTACAATAGCAACTACTACTAAAACTACTACAAAAACAACTACAAAACAACAAGTACAGCAAATTACTACAACAACAACAACAACAACAACAACCATAATAACAATAACTACCATAACAACAACTACAAAGACAACCACAATAACACTAACTACTACAACAACTACTACTACTACAATAACAACCACTAAAGGCAAAGATAAGTTATTTTATAGAGCATTATTTGTGTAATTCAAAGGGTTTTACAGACTGGGACTAGATGCATTAAAATCTTAATACAAACTACTACAACTACAACTACAACTACTACTACTACTACTACATTCTCCCGTTTGTCAAACTCATTCATAATTTCACTCCGCAGTGAAAAAAAAAGAAAAGTGGAGTATACAGTATCCCTCCATTGCTGACCCTTTATGAAACAGTGCCAAGTCTGGACAGAACCCTCCCTCTTCCTCTCTCTCTCTCGCTCTCTTTCCCTCTCGCTCCTCACCCCACCTCTCACCCTTCACCCCCAACCCACCCCCACCCTGCTATGAATCTGCCGTATCTCATTCCCCGCCGCTAATTCCAATTTAATTGCCAGTAGCCCGGAGCCCCCTCAATAGGAGTAACAAATGGTTTGATTCTGTAGACTTCATCACAGCGCATTTTAAATGGGACACAGCAACCCGGCGCGAATGCCAATGAGGGCTGGGGCGCGCCGGCTCTCCTCTGTTTACTAATTATCCGTTTTCTTACTGCGCGGCCACACTGCACAAGTTGTCTGACTAAATCCGATTTGTGGGAGAGCTAGGTCGGGGCTGGACGGCAGCTGTAGCGAAGGAGCCAGTTTCCCCCCTTTGTAAATGATCCACGATTGCGGGTCGCGCGCGCCCGTCGAAATTTACGGTAAAGGGGCGCGCCACAGTTTCTCAAGTTGACGTTAATTCCCCGCCGCGCGTCTTTTATGATCCTTACTGTCGGAGAAACAAAACAGGCGTTGGTAAATAAATCCGTGGTCCATTTTGAGATTTATGCCCACTGCACAGAGAGGGGAGAAGGGGGTCTTTAACATTTGGAAGGTGCTCAGGGGTTGTTATTCAAGGTCTACAAGCCGCTAATGGGTATTGTAGAGTGAGACGGATATTCCGACTTGTATGCATAGTAAATATATAGAAGAAGTGCGTCTGTATTTACAAGCTGGGCGAAAGCAGGCGTGGAAAAAAAACAAACAGCAGCAGCAGGTGAACGCACAAAGTCGTGCCCTTGTCTGGAGGTTAAGGAAAAGCAGACGAGAAAATGACATACTGAAATATATTCTGCCAGGATTTTGGAGGGGTTGGAGGTGAAGACCAAGACGTACGCTTTGCATCGGGGTAGGAGGGCTGTGAAGTATGTTAAATGAGGAGGAAGACAATAGCTGCTAGCTTCAAAGTTGACATGAATCTTCTTCTTCGGTATGCATCACTTGAGCACTTGGAATGATCCGAATGAATGCAATGAAAGCAACTGGTATACAATTTTGTCGCATGTAAGTATATTATTATATTACATTTATTCCATTACATACTGTACGTTACATTGAAAAACACACATTCTTGTCGTCTTTACACAGGCATTATTCAAATATAATAAGGAACCATTATGGCAGTGCCTACCATAAGCGGTTTTACGGTTTGAAATATTACGCCTTCAGAATCAATAGAAGCAACAAGTCTCTTCCAATCCCGTGGCAATATTTCTTCTGCATGTAATATATGTAGGGACAGGGTGTAGTTAAAGCCATTGCCGTGGAGGCTTGAATGAAACAAAGAGGAGCCATTTGCGGGGCCACAGCTGACTGGGCACAGCGCTGGTCCACTGGCAGAGGAGGAGGATGGGTGGCGAGGGGGGGGGGGGGGGGGGGGGGGGGGGGGGGGTTGGATGGATAGCACGGAGCGAGAGAGAGAGAGAGAGAGAGAGAGAGAGAAAGAGGGGAGAGTAAATGAAGTGGAAATGAGAGACTCGCATGTACAGCTGGCCTCCCCAACACGGAGCCAAAACTACACTATATATCGTCCTGATACAGGCAAATGGCTACTGTTTGTGGGCCACTGTGGAGCAGGGCCGGTGCTAGTGAAGGGGGGGTGGGGAAACGTCTTCTTGGGGGCCTCTAGTCTAGTCTTTATAAAAAATAAAATGTATTCATCTCTTTGCCATAATACATTCAACAAGAAACTAGCACTTGCATGGGAAATTTTGCTTATGTTTCAGGAGTTCTTTAGTTCAAAATATGGATCAGTAATGAATAAAACCCATGGTAAATCATTCTAATTCTAATGTAAAACAACAACTTCTTAAAATGTATAAAATATGCTAAGTTCAAATGTGTTGATATATATGAGTTTTTACTAGATTTGAATTGAATTAAGTCTTTGTTTAACTGAAATAACTTGTTTCCCCCCCTTTCAGGATTCTAAACTCTGCACAATAAACAGACTCAATGCCATATGTCTTCTCATTCACTGCTATGATTGCCCTTGCTCTTTTCCATGATACCTTCAGCAACAAACACTTTACCTTACACTGCTGTATTTGAGAGAGTACACTTTCCACGTGACACTAGACTGTTGACAGAAGCAATAGCGTGTTGTGGTGAAATGTTTAAAAGTTTATTGTGGCGAACAGAAATGAAGAACTTATCATCCAGCTAGAGTGTTTACCACTTCACCAATAGCTTCCTCAAGGTGAACTGTTCAGCCCCGGTCCATTAGAGTCGGCAGGAACAAGCGCCTGTATTCTGAGGTTCAAGGATGCCATGGAGCAATGCGTCCACAGGTTTACGTAGGAAATGGGGGGAGAGTGGGATGTGGTGAAGAAAAGATAGCAGAAGAAGAAGAATCTGGTTTTATTTATGTGAACATTGCATATTTTTTGATAGCATTCAGTAGCTACTAGTCATGGATAAACCGTTGTTGGGTTTGAGCCTTGATCTACAATTTTTTTTTTTATACATTTGCGATTGATCAGGTGACAAATTCTATTTATTTAAACTCCATTTCTTCTTTTTAAACACACAACAAAAGGGGTTAAGTCCAGTTGGCTTGAAAGGGGTCAGTAGCTTTACTTGCAGCTATACAGTTGAGGTTCAGTAAAGGTACTTGCAGCTAAACAGTGGGGGACTCAGTATCAGTACTCGCAGCAGTACAGTCAGGCAGTCAGTATCAGTACTTCCAGCAGTACAGTCGAGGAGTCAGTATCAGTACTTGCAGCAGTACAGTTGAGGAGTCAGTATCAGTACTTGCAGCAGTACAGTCAGACAGTATCAGTACTTGCAGCAGTACAGTCAGGCAGTCAGTATCAGTACTTGCAGCTAAACAGTCAGAAAGTCAGCATCAGTACTTGCAGCAGTACAGTTGAGGAGTCAGTATCAGTACTTGCAGCAGTACAGTTGAGGAGTCAGTATCAGTACTTGCAGCAGTACAGTCAGGCAGTATCAGTACTTCCAGCAGTACAGTCGAGGAGTCAGTATCAGTACTTGCAGCAGTACAGTCGAGGAGTCAGTATCAGTACTTGCAGCAGTACAGCCAGGGGGTCAGTATCAGTACTTGCAGCAGTACAGTCAGAAAGTCAGTATCAGTACTTGCAGCAGTACAGTTGGAGGCTAGGAGCAGTGACAGTAAATCAGCCGGATCTGGGAGGATTTGGTGGATTTAAGGATTAAGATTCTAAAGTATCATGGTCTCGGGCTGGATTGGTTTGAGTGGAGATTACAGCCGCCGGGTTCATTTGGTTACTCGCAGCGTTATACGTCTTACCTTGGCTCCTATAAACATGAACTCTAGCACAAAATGTTCAAAAAGATCTAACCCAAAGAGGCAATCCAGACTACATAATTGGCCTGCATACATCAATGACATGTCAACGTGTGCGTCAGCAATTACTGGGCAATCGTGGGATGTGCCAATCTTTAACAAGTGTAAAAAAAACTAAAATGATATAATGGAAGCAATCAAAATTAACTATGCATTTGATTGTGCTGGCAGACCATGCATTTCTAACTGGAGGTGCGTTTGGTGTAGACAAAGCAAGAATCTAAAAAGTCGGAGCCTATGTGTCATGAAAAGTGACTTCTTACATGGCCAGTAATCTGATAACTAGAATAAACAGGTAACCCAATGATAAGATCTGATTTGTGTTTTCAAGCCCAGAAGAAATCTGATCATCAAAGACACCTGGTGACATGTGTCAGTTAATGGGATTTTTCTTTTTTTTTTTTAAATCAACTGTTGTATTTGTAATGTTGTGTGTGTATTAAAGTAACAAATGAAACAGTAACACACACCGATACAGTTGTAGAGGTGCAAATGCAGAGGAAAAGTGACTTCAAAAACTTTAAAAAATAAAAATGCATGGCACACTCAGGTGGCAGATGTCCAAAACCTTTTTTTATTTTTTTTATTTCGTCAAATAGCCTTTGTCTGATATTTTTCTTTCTTTCTTTCTGACAAAGACTACTTGCCGAAACAAGAAAAATAAACACATTTTGGTTGGAATATAATATTTTAAAACGTTTAAAACAAAACATTCCAAATGAACTCTTCTCTCCCATACTTGTCCATCCCTCACATCAAAAAACACTCACCCTGCCCCCTTCTACCTCCCTCATCTCGCCACCTTTGCCCTTGTCCTGCACTGGAATCCCAAATCCTTTCTTCCCTCCCTCCTTTGGACCACTCGTCTTTTCTCACTGACCATCTGGACAGTGGCGTGGACAATGTTCAAAAAGCAGTACTCTTACAGGGCTGCAAACTCAAATTAGTCACGCCCCCCTGCCCCCCTTCTGTCGGACAAAAGACCTCCGACGCCACCTCCGCACCGTCCCGTGCCTAAATGTGTGTCGGCCAGAACCCTCGATTTCGGGCGGCAGAACCAATGAGCCACAATGGACGCGGAGATGCTTTTTGGTAAGGCTTAATGTAGCTACTGTACGCTCCTTTGTGGCCTGAGCGCCTGGGCGGAAAAAGTCACGGACCACTACAAGACCCCTTTGTCGGGATGTAGGTTTTGGAAGGCGCGTGGGGCGGAGGCGAAGAAGAAGAAAGTGTCGTGAGAATGGAGCAATTGTACGGGATGGGGAGAACAAGAAAAGGTAGGGGAGGAGACGGCGAAGGGAATGACAAGGGCGCGTAGGACAGGAAAAGGAAGAGGGGAGACGGTGAAGGAAGACGGGACAACGAGGGCTCGTAGGACAGGAGAAGGTAGAGGGGAGACGGCGAAGGGAAGGGAGGACGGGACGATGAGGCCGTAGGACAGGAGAAGGTAGAGGGGAGACGGCGAAGGGAAGGAGGACGGGACGATGAGGGCGCGTAGGACAGGACAAGGTAGGGGGAGACGGCGAAGGGAAGGAGGACGGACGACGAGGGCTCGTAGGACAGGAGAAGGAGAGGGGAAAGCGAAGGGAAGAAGGACGGGACGACGAGGCGCGTAGGACAGGAGAAGGTAGAGGGGGAGACGGCGAAGGAAGACGGACGGGACGACGAAGGCGAGTAGGACAGGAAGGTAGAGGGGGAGACGGCGAAGGGAAGGAGGACGGGACGACGAGGAGTTAGGCGTTAGGGTATTAATTAAGTCGTTATTAAGCCTTTATTATTCTTAATTACCATTTGTTCATCATGAATGATGTCTTTGTTCACGCTTTCTTGAGGCTATTTAAGGTGTAATTACTATAAAGTGGCATAAAAATATATACAACTGTAGTTACTATAAAGTTTTACATAATTTTCATTGCCCGATACGTTTTAAAAAAATTCAATAATACTGATAATGCTGTTTTTTTTTTTAAAAAGGGTGCGATTGTTCGTTGATGTGGTTCAAGAGTGAAGACGCTTACGACATTTTTGAGGTACTTTAAAATAAGGTTCCTTAGTAAACTATAAGGCATTAATAAGCGCTAGTTATTTGTTTATAAGCGCTCGGACAACCACTAGACGCTTATAATACCTTATAAATGTTAATAAGCCATCAACAAAAAAACATGTTCAATAAACCATGTACAAACGGTTTGTAAGCGCGTTAATGAGATGCTTATTAAACTGCTTTTCTTAACCAAGTGATAAATGCTCATAATCGCCTTATAAGCAATTATTAACAAATAACTAGAGCTTATTAAGGCATTATAACTACTTAACCTCATTTTAAAGCATTACCAATACAAATATCTTATAACATCAATATTTATTTAACAATTATTTATTTAGAGATAGAGTTGCCGTGTTAATAAAATAGAAAATGCATTTAATGACAGTTTTAAACTGCCAACGAAAAAACAATATGATACAAAAATGTCTGTGGATTCAGCCGTTCTCTTCCAATGACTGTGTTTGATGATGACGAGTATCTCCCCTTCACAAATGTCCATTAAGCAGGTCTTCATCGCTCATCATTTATTTGAATAACGGCCTGGGTCATGCGTCATTTTGGGTGATCGGGGGAACAGACGGAAACCAATGGGCTCCACCAAACCCTGTGTCGTTAAACATACGACCCGTTTGTGTCTAACGAAGCAACGCAGTCAAAGGCTGCGCGGGCATATGGCTAACATCGCGTCATAGGTATGTCCTAGCCCTTTCTTTCTGCGCTTTACGGCAATACTGTATCCGAATATACAAATGAAAACTCAAATTTGGGATGAAATTGATGAAAAGAACAAAACAAAAAAAGAAGACAGATTTTTATACATATTTAACAAATTAGCATCATTACATTATCAATTGCAGCCAGTGCCATATTCATGTAACCAACAGCTTCGCAGTTCTAGTTTAATTAATAAAATAAATAAAATAATAAAAATAATAAAAACATACATACATGAATAAATAAAATGAAGATTAAATTAAAATTAATTTAAATAAATCAAAATAAATAAATAAATGTCAGGTGGAAAATGTATACAAGCTATTAAATCAAGCTATTCAATAATAGGTATTCATGGATTTCAGCTTCCTGTTTATAGATGCCCATGAAAAAAAAAAATGAAAAAAAAGTCAAATGTTAATTGCTATGGCAACGGGGATAGAGTCATCTATCAGATCACTCTGAAACTAATTGATAATGACGTAATATTGTTTTATCATTATTGCATCACTCTTTAGTATGTTCACAGTTAAATAGACGAACTGAAGTCCGAATATGAATGAAAAAATACATTAAAAATAGTCGAAATGATCTTATGGAAAGTGTTCGCAGACCCCTGCTTGCCAAACAGCGATTTAACCTATTCACAGGGATGTACAACAGGTGTTTTCGAAGAGATTACATTGAGGTCCAAAAGCAGCCGAATAAAGCGAGCGGGGCGTGGGGCGCAGGCAGCTGTGACCTTGGCGCCAAACTGTGATGGGGAGACTCGACTTTGCGGTGAAGAGAGAGAGAGAGAGAGAGAGAGAGAGAGAGACAAGGAAAAAAAAAAAAGGGAGTAAAGAAAAGCCGTTATTTATAGATCTGGTGCCGATCAAAGTCCGTCGGGAAGAAGATGGCAGGAGGGAAAGATGGAAAGAGAGAGGATAGATAGTAGTGAAAGAGAAGGTGAGGAATAGAGAGGAAGGGAGAAGAAGAAGACAGAAAGAACGAAGATGAGAGAGAGGGAGGAAAACGGATGAGGGAATAAGAGGTGAAGAGTTGAAGAATGAAGAGGAGAAAAGAGAAGGGTTTCTGCTTTTTGAAGGCCTAATACAGTGGTGTGCCGCGGTCGCACTTAATTCCATTTAAAGGGAATTGATTCTGAGTGAGGGAGGGAAGGGGAGAGAGGAGGGGAGAAAGAGGGAGAGGGGGGAGAGGGAGGAGGAGGAGGAGAGGGAGGAGGAGGAGAGGGAGGAGGAGGCATCAAGTGCAGCTTTATTTGTGGAGACTGAATACACTGTCGATTTGAAATAGTTGAAAAGTGTCTTTTGGGTTTTGGTTCGTAGGTTTGGGTTCCTGCAGTTCGTAGGGTTAACAGGTTTAGTAGGGTTAGGATTAGAGGTTAGGATATAATGAGAAAAGTTGACAAAGAACCAATTAAACAATTCAACCACGTGGAAACCTTTTATATTATTTAAAAGATGATTTTAAATACATTGAGTAGAAATTGATATTGAGTCTTGCGTTATTAAATATATAACTTATTTTCCTTAGTTTTTTTCTTTGTTTTTTTTATACAGTTTATAAATGAAAAAAAGAAACACAGAACACAACAAAAACTTGCCAGAGAGTGAAAAAATAAAAATAAAATAATAATCATTCAAAAACAAAATGATGGCATATTTAAATTAAAATAATGTTCAATGTCTTTCAAATTTGTCCAGTCTGAATGTAATTTTTTCCATTTGTTTGATGTCCGTTGCTATATAAGATTTATTTTAATTTCATATATATGTATACACACACACAAACCACACGACATAAATGAAGCAGACTTAACACAAAAACACCATGGACACAAACAAACTGGCACAAACAAACATTACTAAGGTTAACGTTTGTTCATTATTCTTCACTCTTTTGTGCGCGCAGTAACAATAACAACAATAACCAAAGTGTTCTTTTATTTCCAACGAGTTACAAACGGCTTTTAAAAGTGGGTAATTGCACATTAGCAGGTGGGTTTGATTGGGTCATTAGTGCGAGCTAAAAATATGATGTCTAATACTAACGTGATTTTAACCAAGCTGCAACAGAAGACACAGGCAGAAGGGAAAAATGGCAATTATTATTATAGTTCAAAAAGCAAAACTCTTCTTCTTCTTCTTCCATTCAGACTTAATAAACTATTAGTGTATTATATTATCATTATTATCATCATAAATTGAGTCTTAGTTCATGCTTTATTAAGGCCAATCATGCGTAGTTATTAAACCGTAATCTTTTTGCCTATTTAATCATGCATATATTTCTTAAATGATCATATTTCAGAACACATTTTGGAATTTGTTTTGTAAAGTCATTCTGGACCTGTTTGGAACTCCCACACAGGCCTCCACAGCCTTCGCACGCTTCAGTTCTGTCCTCACAACTCACTTCTCAAACGTGTCACAGAATGTAATGAAACCATCTCTCCGGCGCTTAAACATTTCTGTGATCAAATGCGCCGCTTTCCGCGCTCATCACTGCATCCTCACCACCAGACGGAAGAACGGAAGAACAGAAGAGGAGCGGGAAAGGGAGCGGCGAACAACCACCTGTGCACAGACCACAAGTGTGCACACATCTCCATCCAAAACACCAGCCAGTAGAAAATATACATAGCATGCACTCAAATCTCAATTCTGGAACTGGAACTAAAACATGCAGGACTAGAAGAGAACAAAACCAGATGGATTCAAACTTTGAGTAAAATTAGATCAAAACTGAGGCTAAACCAGGACTAAACCCACAGCTAAACCTGGATTAGATCAGGACTAAACAAGGACCAGAACATGACAACGCAGGAAAACTAAAATGGGCTCGAATTCGGACCAAATAACTAAAACTCAAAAAGGTATATTGCTGAAGCTTAGCTAAATGTACCGTTCAAGATTTGCAGCCAAAATGAAGACTGGAATGGAATGCAGCCTGATACTCACAGGATATTAAAATGCTTATGGGAAATGCATATTTTATTGCGAAGATGTTTTTGGGAGCACAATCCAGCCACTATAAAACATGAAACAGTGTTCAATTGTAATGAGGACAGACATAATTCTTTCCTATTTGCAGATTTCCAAACATCAACAAACTCTAAAGCATGAACAAAGACTTAAATCATAACCAACAACATAGCTTAAAACCCTAAAGCTGACTTTTTTCATGGACGTGGGTATTATTTGGGGTATATTTAT
The DNA here is from genome assembly GCA_015082035.1 of Chaenogobius annularis. Taxonomy (NCBI): domain Eukaryota; kingdom Metazoa; phylum Chordata; class Actinopteri; order Gobiiformes; family Gobiidae; genus Chaenogobius; species Chaenogobius annularis. The sequence continues at coordinate 786,594 of BJKM01000212.1, read as the reverse complement.
ATGGTATGAATGTTGGGCTCTGTGCACATTAGCACATGGCTAGCTCAGTGTTAGCATCAGTACTTCCGTCAGTCTAAAATGAATAAATATTATAAGATCAGGAAGTGCGCAGTGAGTTGTGTTGTTAAAGACAAACCAGCCTCAATGCTAATGCTAATGCTACTGCTGAGGCGTATAACATTAAAAAAAATAATAATAATAAAATATCTTCACATAAAAACAGTTTTAATCCATTTTTTTTTGCCCTTAAGCTTTATTTGACAAGATAAAGCGCGAAATGAGGATGAGACTAGGAAGGACATGCAGCAAATTGACGAGCGCCGGATTCAAACCCCCCCAACGCTGCATGTGTGCTAGCCACTCCACCACGAGCGGTGCATTTACTTAAAAAACATATTGGTTATTTATTTTATATTTTAGCGTTCATTCAAAGTTAGCATTAGCTTTGAGAAACAGTTCACCTAGCCAACTGCTGCTGTGCACAAACCCCATTTGTTACATGACCGTGCAGCTATATTTTCTTGCCTAATTGCTCTCATTAGTCTGTTCAAAAAGACAAACTTGGGATGTTACAGACTGGAGCAGGCCTGAAATAACCTAACACCAAACTCTAACCCTTTCAACCGATTTATCGCCCATTCCTGTCTTTTATCGCGTCACTCGATACACACAAATCTTAGCCTCTGATACATCATGCTATAGCTACAACACGTACGCTCGGTTTTCCTCAATGCCTCTCTGTTAGCAGCCAGTGGAGCTAAGCTGTTAGCTCGTTCACTAGCGCGCCGGGACTCAATGAAGGCTAAAGTACCAAAATCATGACTAAAAGAGAATCATTTTAAGCCTGGGTCTCTGAGGGCCCGAGTGGAGCCCGCTGCCCCACATAGCACGCACACGAGCTGGTTTACAGCCGCAGCACAGGCCTGGTTTAGTCCTAGTCTAATCCTAGTTCAGTCTGAGTTTAAATCCCAGGCTGGTCTAGGCTCATGTAAGAGCAAATTCATTTACAAACGGATTTAGTCCTGGTTTATTCCAGGTTTAGACCCATTTTGGATCTGGATTAGGGGTGTGCTCTTGTTGAGTCCTGGTTTCAGACCAGTTTAGTCCTGATGGAGATTTGGTTTAGTCCTGATCTAGTACTGGGTTTAGTCCTGATCTAGTACGGGGTTTAGTCCTGATCTAGTGCTGGGTTTAGTCCTGATCTAGTGCTGGGTTTAGTCCTGATCTAGTACGGGGTTTAGTCCTGATCTAGTACTGGGTTTAGTCCTGATCTAGTACGGGGTTTAGTCCTGATCTAGTACTGGGTTTAGTCCTGATCTAGTACTGGGTTTAGTCCTGATCTAGTACGGGGTTTAGTCCTGATCTAGTACGGGGTTTAGTCCTGATCTAGTACGGGGTTTAATCCTGATGTAGTACAGGGTTTAGTCCTGTTCTAGTTCAGGTTTAGTTCCGAAATTGTTCCCAGTTGAATTGCAATTTTGATGAGGTCGATGTGCAAGTGTGAACATGCCCCAGATTAAGACCTTGTTTTTAGATCAGTTGTAGACTGTTTTTTACCCCTTATTTAGATCAGCTTTAGATGTGTTGTTGACCATGTTTAGTCCTGGTTTAGACCTGACCTGGTTCAGTTGTGGTTTGGTCTGTCATGACTCATGTTCTACTCCTGCTTCAGGCCCTTTCTGGATCTGATCCCATTTAGACCAGGTTTAGTCCTTTTTTTTTAACCTGGTTTGGATCATTTTAAGACCTTATTTAAATCTGCTTTAGATGTGTTGTTTAGTCCTGCTTTAGACCTGACCTGGTTCAGTGGTGGTTTACTCTAGTTTAAAGTTCGTTTTGAATCATGCTCTACTCCTGATTTAGGCCCGTTTTAGACCCATTCTGGATCTGGATTAGATCTTTTTAAACACGATTTAGTCCTGGTTAAGACCTTGCCTAATCTTGCAAATGCTTCTCTTGTTTAGTCATGGTTTACTCTTGTTTTACCTCTAGTTTCAACCTGCCAAACACAATTCCAGAAGCTCTAAGTGTGATGTAGAGTGATGTAATGTGTTATATTGACCAGCAGGGGGAGGTCTACTGTCTGCAGACTCCCAGGACCAGACCAGAGCCAGGCATGAGCGGAGCATGAGCAGCAGACAGAGAGAGAAAAGTCCTCAAATGACCTCCATTTCTCAGGCGGCAGAAAAAAGAAAAGAAGAAAAAAAAAGCAGCTCCTTATGATTCTATACATGAGAAAATGTGTCTATGGACTTAAGTCTAGACCGGTCAGGAGTTTGAACCAGGGGTCAAAGGGGAGAGGGGCGGGCAAGAAGGAATTTGGGGTGAAAATATGTGTAAAATAACAGAAAAAAAGAATGACTGCGTTCGTGTTGCGTATTTTAAGCAGCAAAAACAGAACTTTACGCTGGTCGGTTTGCACAAATTCTTGCCTTTTCCTCAAAACAACGCATTTTTCAACTTTGGGTCGGAACTGACAAGGAATGCGCCGATTCGTACAGCGCAAACACAAAACAGAAATGAAATGAATGCTTGGTCAGGCGGATTTGTGTATGTGAAATGTGTCAACAGAAAACACAAACGCTGTTGCAAAAAATGACTTCTCAACGAAAAATGAAATAAATGAATAAGCATATACTTGACCATAACTTAAGAGAGAATATTTAGAAAAATACAACAGCCGCACAGTATATTGCAAAAGCATCGATATCGCGATATCGGCTGACGCAATAATCGATATCGCAAGAAGCTTCATATATCACTATGACACCAAGGTCAAACATTTGCTTCGTTTTAGTCTTGGTTTTGTCTCTTTTAAAGTTTTTATGTTCTGACTAAAACAGTTCATATATTCATATATTTGTTTTAAAATTATTGTGTCAAAAAGTACATTCAAATATTGCAATAATATCGACATTGCAGTAATTAACTGTCGTCATATCATTACCAATAATGTGCAGACCTAGCAATAACTATACTTTATAATACTACATTAACTAAGCTTGAATCATTCATAATAAACTATGTATTAAGTCTTTGTTCATGCTTTATTCAGTTATTATACTTTTGATCTGTAAATGTATGTATGGGTTTCAGAATGAAGGATTATTGCCATAGCGATGAAGCATTTTGAACAAAACATGATATATTTTGAATGAGAAAACAGAGTAAATGTTGCATGGCGCACGAGGCTGAACTGCACATTTCGACGCGCCACCTGTAAACATTCAAAGTCATTATTTCTCCCTGTTTTTTCTGCCTGTGTGTCCTGTTTAGGATTCTTGGCCTTTCCCCTGACCCCGCGGCCAAAGCTGGAGGAGGGGGTTAAAGTGTAATCCTGGTCCTATGACACAAAGGCTTGGCCCCTGGGAGCCTGGGGCCGACACATTTTCAGAATTGCAAAGCTAATATCCCATCTATCTGTTCCTTTCAGAACTTCTTACAGCTTGTTCTGATCATTTCAGCCGTTTCAACTTTTCCACTTTGCGTCTTTTGCTAACTTTGATGCTGGAAATGTTCCCTTTTTAGCCTTATTTCAAACACTTGTTGCAAATACAGTGCAGTACCCATTTTCTGCTACATTGGAAATTTAATAACGTTTAATGGAATGATTCAAAGTACGGCATTAAATTTCCACATCTCCACAGAGACAAGCAGGAGACACCACAGATGTATAAATGAGTGAACTCTATCTTATTCCTATAGCTGTTGGCATAGGCCCGCAAAAAAGCAAGGTATAAATAACCAATAATCAAAGCCTCGCTTACTTTCACATGGTACTTTTAGTGTGTTTATGTGTGTTAGCGTGGTTGTTTTTCATGTCTTTAAGCTTTGCACATGTATTTCCAATGGTTTGGTTTTTTTAACTGCAAATAGCAAATAAACTCGCAATAATCAAGAGTGTGTCCAATGTCCAACCTTTTGGCGTTTAATTTTACATTACAGCATGTAAAACTGAGCTAAAGGCTATTGTTTAAAGTGTGATGTTGTGTTCCTGGTGAGAAGACCAGATACAAAAAAAAAAAAAAAAAAAAAAAAAAAACAAAAAAAAAAAAAAAAATGAAAATTTAAACATAAAAAAAGAAATAATAATAAAAAAAAAAAAATACCAAAATAAAAAATAAAAATAAAAAAGAAAAAAATATTGATCAACTTTATTTTGGGGATTGGCTTCCCCATTCATTTGTATGTGATGAAACGCTCGAGATGACGCCGGGTAGCATCGGCCAAGTGATGAGGTTTAAGATTTCCAAAGTACTCTTAATATATAAACATACTGGGGGGGTACTACCTTTACCCTGTGGTATTTCTGCTTGCTCATTAAACCGCCATTGAAAACGATTATGAAATAGCCGCGGTCTGACAGTCGCTCATCAGTCTCCTAACCAGAGCGATAGCCGCAGTCGGGTTTACCGCGGACGCAGGAATGAAAGTTCGCAGTCATTCAGCGCCTGATATGTGGCGGGGCGTTAGTAAAAAAAAAAAAACTGCTAATTGCCAGCAAAATTAAGTAATACCAAAAAAAAAAAAAAATTAAGGAAAAACTGTTTCAAAATACACCAGCTAAAAAATGCAAAAAAAAAAAAAAAAAAAAAAAAAAAATGCGCAAAACATTAAAAAAATCATGAAATAAAAAAAAAAAGTTTTATTCAGAGAACACACCAACCAAAAAAAAAAAAAAAAAAAAAAAAACAAACCCCTAAAGAAAAAAAAAAAAAAAAAAAAAAAAAAAAAAAAAAAAACGCAAACAGAGAAAAAAAAAAAAAAGATAAATAGGTCAAAACAAAAAAAAAACTGAAAGCCTTTCTTTGTAATGAGACCTAAAGAAAAAAATTGCATTGTCCAAATACTTAAAAAAAGAAAAAAAAAAAGGAGATGTAATTTTTCTACCTTTTTGCTAATCGTTGTAAAAGTGAAATTTAGGATTTGTACTTCATGTTTTGCAGATATAAGGAAAAAGACATGTATGATTATTGGCCTTTAAAAGTGCTCTTGAGTACCTTTGCTTTTGGCATCTAAAACTTATGTGTATTATCACTCAGGCGTTCCCTCGTAAGGTGTTAGCATGCCATCTACTGGCAGCAGAGGGAATTACGTAACGTGATTTGACGGCAGAAATGCTCAGAATGGGTCTGGTGAGAATTAACTGACTTAAAAACAGCACAGAGAACCACCTTTGACACCACAATTTTTAACGAAACATGAAACTGAGTATTTTCTGAGGCTCAAAGGGAGAGATCTGGTAAAATGGATTCATGAAACAAGCGTGAATGAAGAACACAACTCCGGGTATGTTTTTCAGGACGTAAAAAAAAAAAAAAAGTAACTTTTGCATGTTATGTGTTATTTAAAATAAGTAAATGCTACGCTATATATGCTATGTGTGGACAAATGCTCTTTTTTTTTTATTGCAGTGCATAGAAACATGACTACAGGCAACAGTCTACTACATTTAAATACATATAGAGTATAGTAGGGTATTCTGACTTTTCCAGAACTTTTTCTGCGAGTCCAAAGTCGTACTGCCAGGACTTACCTCGCCGTGAGATGTTCAAGGTGTGTGGGAAATGCAGCCGAAATGTAACATTTGCAAGTCTAAAGACAAAACAGTCATATAAGCGACTTGTTTACTAACCAATGGATTTTTGACAGGTTTTCACTATATGCATGAAAATCTTCCAAGTGGAGGAAATAAGGCTCAAAACAGTAGCTGCCAGCATTAATATTCACAGAAAACTCATGGACTTTCAAGCCCTGTTTGGAAAGCCCTGTATAATGTTAATTGTTAATGTTCATTTTTGTTTCAATCAACGATTTATTGTTCATGTTCCATACAAACAAATCTATCACTAAAAACACGCATTTCAAAAAGAAAGTTTTAGCTCTCAAAATGGAAATGGCCGTGGCATGCAAGACCACTCAAACATACTTGACTGAAAATACAGGTGTTTTCGATAATGGAACAACATTTTCTTCTGCTTTCAAATACAAATTGCCAAAAGCTAAAACCTAAACCACCCTTCAGAGCTTTCCCAGGGGGCGGGGGCAGTCGCGGGGAGGGAGGGGCCACTGTACAAAAGGAAGCAGCTTTGGCAGAGGGCAGACCGCTGACCTCTAAAGCTGCAGCGTGTAAGGGCTCTCCTGACTGACCCCTGACCCCGCCTCCTCCCTTTCCTCCAGTGGACAGGAGTGGACAGTGGACACTAACTCCAATGGCCCCCCAAACACGCCCCCTGCATTCCACAGGCCAGCATTGTCTCCAAGTCATGATTCAAACCCATTTTTTAAGGGGGGATATTTTGTGCAATTTCAATATAATGAGCTTTTAAACTTGTTAAGTTTTTCCACAAAAGTATCTCACTCAAAGTTGTATTTTGATTGATTCCTGCATAATATTAAAATTCCTGTTTTCCCCTACCCCCTATCCTCGCCCACATCTCTGTATGTAGTTGTGATTATTTGGAAAAATTAAGACTCCGAGTGACGTATGTTTGGTTCTAAAGTGTCACTTTTCAAAAATAAAAACATGTACATGACAATCTGGGGCGGGGCTTATCCGTTCTGCAGTTTTGAACAGGAAGTCAATGGACCTGTTTCAATCCGAATCAGAAAGGGTTTATTGCCACTGTCAATGAACAAAATTCACAAACATAGGAACTTGTCTCGGCCTTAAGGTGCAACATAGAACACTGATCAATAATATCAATGGCTAAGGACAGCAATATTACAGTGATGATCTGCAGTACTTATAGTTCAATATGAAGTACCTGAAAAAAGCATCAATGTCTCCTTGAAGATCAACCATTGAATAGAATTTTAACATTATTAATTTAATATACATTTAATTGCAAATACAGTATAAGAAAACCAGTAGATGTTAGTGATGTTTAGGCACTTGAATATAGTTTCCTTGTATTTTATATGATCAATTTCATAATATAAATCTATACATCTTTCCTTCCACTTTCATCAGGGAACGTCTACATTCTCACATATCTGTTCTCACATGTCAACAAACCTTGACATCAATCTAACATATGCATATTATGTTATGAAAAATGCCATTCCATAACACACTCAACTCCAAAGTCCTGTATTAAAATCATCACACTCAACTCAAGGCTAACAAGAAAAAAATTACCTCAAGTGCTCCTATATCCTCTCCTCATTTTGACATATTTACATACGAACAAGCGCATACCTCAAACGCGCTTTATAAATGTAGGTTTTGTACATTTCGAGGTGAGAGGACGTCCTTTTGACTCGGCCTCTTCATTCCAAGGAACGATCTTGAGTGTTTATACCGCTTTTAAGTGTGGTTACTGCTGTCAGTGTTCAATGCCACCTCTTTGTGCGATTGTTTTAATCCATTACATCGTACACTCGAGAGCGGAATGCTAGCGATGGAGCTGGTGTCGAGAAGAATGAACGCAAACGCTCGCACTGAGCTCAGAGGCTTGTTAACGTCCTTCAAGGTTAGGTTAGCGTTGAGCAAGAGAAACTACAACGCCAAACTTGTTAACCCCCATTAAAGGAGAGGACGGTTGTACAACGGCAACAGGTCTAGAGTAGTACACAAAGTACAGATAATTTCCTTTAAGTGCTGTGGATAAGAATCCTACAGCACGAGTAGCCTTGGCATATGCACAGTTTCTGTCTTCATAAAAGAAATCTGCACTGTATCTTGTACTCTGACACCACACCCATTCAGGATTGGAAGTTAGCCTACTAAAGCTAGCATGTAAAAAACATCTTTGCCCTTGAGTTTTATGAAATGATACTTGTTTTGATGTGATTAAAAGCAAAAAGAAAATTGCATATCGAGTCAAGTTTCTAAACAAGATCTTGGCCATTGTATTGTGCGCATGTGTGAACTGCCTGTGACAGATTAAAGGCGCACAAAGGAACTTTCCCACTTGTAACTAAAGCAACTTTAGCTATAGAGCTCCCCCTGCAGCTCCCTTGTGAAAATACACTGTCAAAGAACAGACCTAAGAGCACCCCTTTCTTTTTTATTGAAATAAGTGTAGATTAATCACATATAAAAACATTTAACATTGCCAAATGTAATTCAAAAAAATTCCTAGAATAGTTGTACCCGGGTCATTTTACAAGTCGGGTTTTCCACCGAGAGACAGTAGGGGGCGGCGGACACTTCAAACACCACGGCAATACATATTAAACTATCACAGGGACTTAAAGACGTTTAATAAGGTAAACATTTGACCTAGTTCTTCTTTTAGTATGAAGAAGTTATAAAGCCATTCATAAAAAAACTGCTTGTTCCTTTTGAATTAAGTTTTTGTTCAGAAAAGGTTCTGCAGTGCACCTTTAAACCAGTTCTCTTTACATCCAGCTTTTTTCAATTTACAAGATGTGAAATGATGTGGCTGATTATTTACCTTTCTTTACACACAGGTTTATTTGGTAGATACATTTTTGGGGGGGTTTTCCACACACAAAACCCCATTTATAGACGCAGGAACACCATTTCCTGTCCACATTCGTCGAATCCCAACATTCCCAAACCTGTTCACCAGCACGGCCAGTTTTAGGCCAAGCACAAACGCAAACTCTCCTTTCTCTCCGGCTCTCCTCTGATTCACTGTCATCTTCACACCTGACCAAGCCTGATCCGATGACTCAGCCCTCCTCCAGCCAATAACCCAGCCAATAACCCAGCCACCGGAAGAGCTGCATCCTTAGGCGCAGACACCAGCCCTACGTCAGGATGCAGGGAGGAAAAATATAAATAAATCCTCCAACCATGTGCAATACGAAGATTTAAACCAAGACGCTGGAAATGATTTAACACTAAAATATGTTGTATTTGTTGTAATATGTCACTTTTCTGTCGTCACCAGAAAAGTGACATAGTGCACCTTTAAAGTTGACATATGCATTTCAGCTTGAATTGATTTTTAAATATGATTCAGTCATCTTGGGATTGGCGTTTCATTCTTTCCAACTCAAAATAATATCTCGATTTGGAAAACACACTTTACGAACTACACCTATAAATAAATTAAGCCCGTAGGCAATGTGACTGTGTTCACAACGAACGCATGGATCTAGCAGCAGTTTGACGGTAGAACGAGTCTGTTGATTATTGATTCATGGGAAAGGAAAAATCCAGATCTCTACCTGAGACGTAATAATCCGTGGAAAATTCAAACTGAGTGTTTTGTGAGTGCTCAGAGAAGATCATCAACAGTAGTTATGAAACAAAAGTGAATTCCGCTAACATCCGGTTTTATTGTGTAAAAACTGCTGTAGTTTAGACCTCTACAAATCCCACTGGTTAAACTTACATCGCAAATGAGACAGTTTTCCAAATTCACTCAGTCCAATCAGGTGTCGTTTATCAAAATAATCTGCTCTTGAAGGGAAACCTGCTATTAACTGATAAGCGAGGGGCTCCGGAGGGGTGTAATGGCTCCCACAACAGTTCCCCTTTCGGACCTTCGTCTGGGGCAGGCCACCTCCGAGTTGGCCCCGTCCCCTCCACGGGTCTGACCAGTGTGAAGTCAGTGTGATCAACAAGGGGTAGGGGATTTAAAAAAGTTTATTAACGGTTTAAAATGTGCCCAAAAATGTTACTTTTATTTTTGTGTCACAATGCAATTTTGGGATCGCAATGGGCTCAGTGAGTCTGTCGCTGTGGGGTTTTAGCAGAGTCACGCTTAAATGAATAAAAACTTGAAGACTTGAAATGAATATGTTTAAATAATAATGTTTAAATGACAATCTGCGGCCTGTTATGTTGAAATGAGACTGTGAAGAGGCGGGGCTTATCAGTTCTGCCGTTTTGAACAGGAACTCAATGGACCCGTTTCTATTACAAAGCCGTTTTAGAGGTTTACAATGAACTAAATGTAAAATGATAATCTACTTATGCCATAGTTCAATACTGTGTCAAGGTTGTACATATTGGAACCTTGGACACATTTTTGATGATCTGTCAACAAAACTTCGCACTCATTCCTTTGTAGTGTAAAAAAAGAAAATTCATCAAAATTACAAACAATGAGAAAACTCATATTTTGAGTTTATGCGTCACTGTTTGGGAATGTTTTGAAAGGGTTGCTCAATATTTTGACCAGATTACATTTCAGGGTGGCTGTTTTGGAAAGTGATGTAACCATTTAGTAAGTAAACAAAGTTCTGGGACAAGTGACTTGTACTTACTAATAAAAGCCTTTCTAGGAATCGTTTTACTGCTAGTACTGACTAATACAATTCTCCATATTGCATTTTTATAATTATTTATTTTTATATAATTGGCACAGGATAATTTATTTACACTATAATATATATTTTAAGGACATTTCTACTGTATATGAAATTTGTATATGTATATTTTCAAAAAAGCGCTACACAAAACAATGTATATATTGTATTTTTTATATTTAAGGTTTAAGATTAAAAAAAACTACAAACATCATCCTGATTTAAATAATTGTACCTTTGGAAAAATCCTTATAACATAATTTGACCCTTTTCCCATTTGCTTTTTGATGCTTTTTCAAACCAAATTTGCAACCATCTGATTCGAGAAACCCAAGAGGGCGGTAATTTATTTAGATTAAAATACGTGTGAATGTGACAAACTGTTCTGTCCGAGCTGGCCTCTCATTATCTATGCGGTACACAACACTTCGTATATTATGTCCTCCTTCTGTGTAGCTGCCATTTGGGTGAGAAACAAAGAGCGCGACCCGAACTGAACCTGTTACACTTGTGCAACGCGCCCATTCAAGATAGTACACAGAATGATGCAACTGTCGACGTGCCATTTTAGGAGTTATTTTGGGAGGTGGGTAATGGAAGAGGTGGATGGTAAACAGAGATGGACTGAACTGTTCCGAAGCATAAGTTGTTTTGGTCACAGGTATTTGGGTTGTAATTCATATTGATGTAATACGTGTCTTCTGCAAAACAAAACAAAAAAACACAGCCAGTACATGAGAATTAGTTGGGGTGGAGGGTATGAAATTAGACAACAAAGGCAAAAAGCTCAGTCATTTGTTTCTACTCCAAAAGGTTCAGAAACAGCTTAGGTTTGAAGTGTTTTAGGGGAAAATCAGCCGGAATGATAAGGCGAAAACTTCAGAATGAATCGGCATTATTCATGAATTCCAGGAAAGTGAGTCCTTCATGATTTTGTGACAACCTTTCCCCTTTCAAAAGATACAATATTTTGATTTGAATTGCAAGGCATTGCCAGGACGATGGAGAACCATTGCGACAGGCTCGAGTCTAGACCAAACTGACTGAGGGTGCGTCTGAGTTTCAAAGATGAGACTCTTCCATTAAGTGGCATTATTTATGAGGGTGCACTCTTTTGCACCCCTGTAGACCCGGGCCCGCGATGCTATACCAATTCCTTCAAATCAGGAGGGAATTGTTTCCGGGCAGGTGGAAATTAGACTTAAAGTTAAAACTGTCTGCAAGTAGGCTAACGTTTATTAGCGGTCCGAATCGCGCTCCAAACATAAGCATCCTGGTAGAACGGTCAGATCCACTGACCCGCAGGTCAGCAGTGCGATTGCATGTGCCTCAGGTGAATACTACCGTTGTGTCCTTGGGCGAAACACTTAACCTGCCATGCCCCCAGTGTCTGCGTACATCTGGTGTGTGAATGTGTGTGTGAATGGGTGACAGGTTCCTTGATGTAAAGCGCTTGTAAAGTGTCTTGATGGTAGAAAAGCGCTATAGAAATGTGACCATTTTACCATTTACCATAGCCGTGCAATATCGTGTAAACTAGCATTAGCCAGCTGCTAACTACCTGAAACAAACAGCTCAGCCTCAGTATGGAGTGATTTCAGTAAGTCCACTGGTCCCTCCTGACCACAGATACATTTCTGGACAAACGGGGTCTTAAGGGATGTTACAGAAGAGGAATTTTTGTTTTGAGACTTTTTGTTAGCACAGCCCACAGTGAGCATGCGGCGTTCGTCCTCAAGATGGCTTTAGCAATGAGTGTGTCACGTCACTTCGGACCCTTCTGATATGATCTGTTTGTCTCATTTTGGTGGACAAAAAGTTTCCCTAAATACGTAGTACTTTTTTACCTTTACATGAGTAATTGCATGGACCACATTGTAGTCCAACTTTGGTAACAATATTTTAAAGTAAGTACTCGGCAACTCTACCCTACTCTGTCTTGCGTTCCGATTATTCTTCAAACTACATCTACTGCACGCAAACCCTGACCATTTAAAGCTCCAAAAATCCATTCAAGAATCCTCACGGTCATCTTACTGCACTCTTCCCTCTGCCGACAGGGAACCCCCGAAAGCCCCGTCCGTCCAGCCGGCTCCGCTCATCAAACTCGTCCACAGGCCGGCCGCCAGACAGGCCCATCGCAGACTGACGGGGGTTAAGCTCCCATAATCAATATGACACTGCTAAGTGCCCTTTGATTGAGCTCTGTGCGGCGTACGGGGACATTAGCGCGGGCCCGGCTGCTCCCGACGTCCGCCGCCACCCCCGCCTTTGTCCCGCGCGGCTTAAATGCTCTTGTGAATGTCATCGGCGCGGGTACATTAACTTTTATATGAGGAGAGAGAGGACGAGTGAGGACGTTAGGGCTGATGGACATTAAAGGCCTCGCTCGGGCGGAGAGAGAGAGCTCGCAGACGGAATGGGAGCAAAAAAGGGCAAATTTAGATGCATTTATGAAATGTTAGGACAAACTTACTAAAGTGTGGGAAAGCTTTTATCACATGGTTGTATTGATTCTAGTCAGAGTACTTTATAGAAGTTTTGCAAATGACGTCAAAACATTGGGAATTTTAGCAGTGAGTGGCAAAACCGTATGTGCCAATGGTGAGTAATGACATGTTAGCTGAAAGTGCTCAAAGCACTAAAACCTGAAAGAGCTGCTACAGAACAGTACCATAACCTTAACCTTTAACTGTCAAATAACACTATTAAAAGTCTACAACTCTGCTTAATATTTAGTTTGTACCAGACATCTAAAAAAAAGAAAAAAAAATCAATAATCAAATAGTAGAAAACCAGACAAAAACGTCACTGCCAGCTCCGCTCACATGTTCTCACTGATTACCGACTTTGGGGCACACACAGTTGAACTGATGACCTTTTGCTCCTTACATATGTTTCTGAGGAAATGTGTTGTGGGGTGAGTTTAAGTGTCCTTTAACTCCCCCTACCGTTCGCTCACAAGCCGTCAGCGCAGGGACTGAGAAACTACTTTCAGTTTCCATTTTCTCCTGTAAACCGTGTAAGTGCATAACCGATGGCCAAGTTGTGCCCGCACATATGCCAGGCTGCAGCGCCTAACCAATCCCGGTTCTAACAATTTGCTGCATGTCCTCCCTTGTCTCATCCATCCATATTACTAAATAAATAAATATCATAAAAAGCCTTCTCCACAGATCCGACCCATAACCCGGTGGCATCACCTGATAGGATCCTAGATCATTTTCCTGGAGACAAGCAGGCTGCGAGCCTAATTCAGAAAAGATGCATAGTGCAGCCTTCAGTTCATAATACATGAATAAAATACATCAAAAGTCAGATCATGTGTCAAGATAACTTGATTCCATATTATAGTAAATACACCTTAATTAGCCTGAATAAAGCATGAACAAAGACTTACTTCATAATGAACTAACAGTTTTTGAGACTGATTCAGGACTGGTATCTACTTAATTATGAATGAAGTCTTTGTTCATGCTTTATTAAGGCCAATAAAAGCGTAGTTATAATGAAGTGTGACTAGTTTCAACCACTTTAACAGATCTAAAGAAGGTCAGGAGTAACTGACCTTAACTTGAAATGAAAAACATGTAGAAAATGACCATCACGACTGCATCGGAGGACTGAAGCAGTTCGTGCTGAGCTAAAAACAATGAAGTTTGGAGATCGTTCATTTGCCGTTTCTGTTCCAAAGCTTTGGACTTCTCTCCCACCTCGTCTTCGATCTTTCACTGACCTAACTCTCTGCAAAGCCCAGCAAAAAAAACAAGTTTTTCCGACTAACTTTTGACACCCAGTTTGTTTTTTGTAAATTTGTGTTCTTAATCTATTTGTATCGAGTGAAGAAAAGGCTGTTGGAAGGCACTCTATTGATTGATTGGAGGCACTGAAATGATCATGACAAGCTTGTTTAAGGGATATGGACTTTAAAAACACTGAGGAGCTTCATGGACAACAAAGCTTTTCCAGTTTAGGCCAATATGGGACCAACACCTCCCCAAGGAACTTCCTACTTCAAGCACTACAACGCCCAAATCATTCTACCAAAAAACATTTGAATCGGGACGGACTACAAAGGTTGCTGACCACATTTTGGTGTTGCGCTACGCCCGGTGTCACTAGGCAACCGGATCTGATGGTTTCTTTGTGCGCAGGTGAAAGGTCCGAAGCCCTCGTACTAATCTCCTCCTCTCCACAAATTAAGGAACAGGGGAGTATACGGCACCGCACCCGCCCGGCGCTCTCCCAACACCGCCGACACAAAGACATCCAAAGAGAAGGCCCATTGTACAGGACCCGCGCGCCTTCCCCAGCAGCACCCCCCCACCCCTCCCTCCCTCGCGGGCTGATCGAAAGGTATTTGCACTGTAAATTAAAAAGGGCTCGGTCGCGTTGTCGCCTTAACGTGGACGCGCCGGCTAAGATGTCCAACAAACAGCGCCGATCTAATTACAGAGGGAGATTTACTTCAAATGAAAGGCGCGGACAAAGCGGGAGGATGGCCGATCGGGCTTGGCTTTGTGTTGAAAGTCATAGCGGTGTCGAGGTTAGCGTTTGTCAGAATGTAGGCTTAGGTAAATTACAGATGTTTTACTTTGTATATGATGCCACCTCGGGTCAGTAGATTCAAGCAGGTCATGTCAATAAAGGCCCAAACATACGTCCACTCGTATACGCGATCTGAAAAGACTGAAATAAATATATATACTGTTTATTCGGCAATGGTTTAAAATAAGGCAGCTTGGCAACTGTTTATATGGCGTTAATGAGCACCAGTTACTCATTTATAAGCACAATTACTAGCATTTGTAGCTAGCTTATAAATGTTAATTAGCCAATAACTTAAACCAATGCTGGTAAATGTCTTATGTGTTTGTAAATAGCAAGTGCTTATTAATGGATGAATGGTTTACTAGGTAACATTAACCTAAAGCGTTATATTCTGTCTAAAGGTTTCAGAAAGAGAAATGACGGTTGACTGCGCAATTAACAATTTAAAAGCTGTATTTGGGTTAGATATAATCAAATTAGACCACATTTAAAGTCTTATTTAATTCAAAATTGTATAGGAAAAAATAAGAAGTATGCAGGAGATGATACAATGTTTTATCATTAGAATTTCGGGAAAAAAAAATCCTGGTCTAAAGTACTTAAACAAGAAAATAGGAAAAAAAAAAACTAAACACAAATTTGTATTCTGAAATATACTTAAAAATGTAGTAAATGTATTCGAAGACCAGTTTGAGGATGCTAATGGAGCTCTGGATGAATGAATGAATAAATAAATGCAAGACTTTGTGGTGTACACAGTTTTATATCCATCTTATACAAGTTTTACTACAATGAAATGTACAAAAGTCTGTGGGAAAATGAATGGCAACAATAATAGAAAATTCACTTGATGAAGCAGATGCTCATCCACTATTGAGCTCGACCAAACTATCAAACATGTTTAACCCTTTCAAAGCTCCCTCACTCGTGACTCCAAATGACATCTTATCTCCCGAGCACAAACCCATACCCTCTCCGGCCTGCTCCATTGTGGCAGCAACATTAATTAACCATGTCCTGGGGAACCATTTTCTCAGATTAGGCGCGCGCATTCTTCCCTAGCCGATCAAGGACAAAACACCGCCGCGCTAACATGCTAATGCAACAGGAGGAGAGCGGCGGGGAGCAGCGGCGATGAGCTTGTCCGACCCTGTGATGCTCTCGCTGGGGCGGCATTGTGGCGGCGGGCCTGAGACACATACGCGGACCCTGGGAGCACAGGACCAAAGGGAGGATGGATATTGGCTGGATAGACCCTGCTGACTGCTATTTTATGGGCCATGAATCGCTGAGCCCTCTGGGAGTCTATAATCCGGACTAAACCCCCCCCCGTCCACACACACACTCCCCTAAACCAACCACACACAAACCACAGCGTTTTACACGTTATGTTTGATGATTCCAAAGGATCTGCAGTTGTTGAAATTAAACCAAGAATGCCATATAAGAATTTGATGTGTTCTGTTTTACGGAATTATGTTTGTCAAGTTTTTTTGGTTTAAAGATCAAGACACAAAACGTAAATTTTAAATGTTTACACCTGGACATGTAGACAAGCTGGTAATGCACCAGACGTTCAAGGACATATATTATGATTTCTTTGTATTGTTATCAGGCTTTAAAACATGCTCTCGAGAACCTTTGCTTTGGCATTTCATGTTTTGGAACTTAAAATACACATGTTTCATCAGACCGAGCTTCCTCATCTAGCCATTTAGGCAACGTGGCCCAGCATACAACAATAAGCGTGCAGTTCGATGATGGCAGAAATGCACAGAACAAGCCTGGTTATGATTGATGGATTTACAAACTGCAGGAGACCTCTACCTTTGGCGTCACAATCGAAATTGAGTGATTTCTCAGGCTCAGAGCAGGATTAAAGAACCAAGTGAGATGAGGGATCAATGTTGTTAAAAACTCCAAAAAGCCAATTGAGTAAAGTCTTTTGCCTTTGCTTTGCCTGAAATGATATAGCATTTCACTTCCATCTGACATCAATCCATCAAGGCTCCACATGGGCACAGCATTACAGATTCTATGGATTAGCTGTGGTAAATTAATATGACTTTGAGCAAGAAATATACCAAACAGTAACAAACTGAAGGTGGTCCGGCTCTCCACCAAAAAAAAGTTACATAATGATCTTTCTTCTGCCTCTCCTGTTTAAACTATGTCCATGAGGCTTCTTCCAATAACCCCAGACTGTGCCATCACCGCAGCGACATCCCTGTTTGCCCGCCCTCTCATTCCCATCAGAGTCCATCCCACGGTCCCCCGCCGAGGAGCCTCTAAAGCGGGCAGAGCCACTGTGACACTAAGCTCCGGTGCGGTGCAGGGCCCCATGTGGGAGTCTGTGAATGAATGAAAGAATGCAGAGGCTGGGTGCAATGGAATGTCGCCGTGCCAACCTCTCATTCACAAGTCCCATTCAGGCGCCCAACGTCCCCAAACCAGTGTATACATGTAGCATTTACAGGACTGTGGGCAGGCAGGGAATGCTAATGCTGCAAAAGCCAACGGCTGCCAGTGGCCAGCGCACAGTCAAGGTACATGTATGTAGTAGTAGTATTTGTCAACCTCTTTTGAGTAGAATATATCCCACGGCAAAATGGTAAATGATTAAATTAAATTCTTTTTTTATTTATTTTTTTAAGGCACCCAGCAATAAAGCACACTAGTGTAACTTAATGGTTATCATGGGTATGGTAGTATGATTTATGTCCAGGTAGGTACAATTTCACTTAAGTTCTTCCAAAACCAACTTTTCAAAGTCTAGAATTACAAAGAAACATTTTATTTTACCTTTCTTTTGACATGAATAAAAGGCAGGGTATTTGACTATCCTCTTACTAGTTTAAAAAAAAAGAAAAAAACGCTACAATCACGCCTGAGCCTGTGCTGCCAGTGCACTTATAAGTGTTACTCCTTTTCAGTTTAAGTTCAGGCCATCTCTCCTGTTCAGCTCCTTCTCCTTCAGGACTCCATCCTCACTGAGCTGCAGAGGCTGCACTAGCACATGATTGGTGCAGGTGCTGGGCTTTAGATAGTGCCCATTCAGACCGGAGAGGATGCATAGGTTTAAATACACTGGATTTTAGCTTTGAAACTGGCACCAAAAATGAGAGGCTCATTCTGCTTTCTGATTGGATAACCATCAAAACATTAAATACTTGGCCATCATGTGCAACAATGTTTTTGTAATTCAATATTAATCAACATTACAATCGTTATCAGTAAAAGCAATGCTTGATTTCATCATGTTGAGGACATATGGATATGCTTATGGAATTTGAAATCAATATATCATACATTTAATCAAACCGTATGCAATCATTGTAAAATATTTTAGGAAAGCAATTAACATGCCATCTTTTTGAATCTACTACAACCCATCTAGTCTGTACCTCCTATTTACCCTCACCAGGTGGCACAACTAGACACTTTCAGGGGCCAGAGCAGAGTTTTGCTATCATTCCACACTTCCTGGTTCGCGGCCAATAAAAAAAAAAGGTGTTATAATTAGATGCTGCTTCTACAATATATCTATATGAGGGGAAAACACATTTTACTTGATTCATGTCACATTGTATTGTCACCATGGTACCATCATTTGCATATCTATTTTGAAATATTCCTGGAGATTACAGGCTTCTCTAGCTCTGCCCAACACTTGTACCCAGCGTGCATGATTAGAAGCGGGGTTGTCCACGTGGCCGCCCCTTACACCGTATCCATCAACCCAAACGGAGCATCTCTCCCCGGCTGGAAAAACTCATTTAGATCTTATCTGGGGAAAAATTTGTTTGCTGTGGCGAGAGGAGAGGAAGGGGGGCTGGGAGGGGGGGAGGAAGGGTGGGGGGAGGCCAGTTAGTAGCAGGAGAAGTGACTGTAGTGCTGCTTGATTTAATTTAGCCGCGGCGATAGTGTCTGGGACCACTTGTACCCCGTCTTATTTGGGGCGCTGAGTGAGTGGTGGAGCGGGGGAGATGGAGGGAGGAAAGGACGGCTGGAGATTTGTTGGGGAAAGTGTGAAAGATAGCAAGGAGTTTATGAGGAAACATATGGTGTGGGATCGGTTCTCGCCAGATACGTGAATCTATACGCCACATGCGGCCATATTGGATAGTTGCTAATGTAAACAGAAAAAACATGCAAATATAAGAATAAAAAAATAACCGGAGATCTTTAACAAACGTCAGAAACTGTGGTTGAAATCAGGACAGAGTTGCACACATGATCATTCTGTGACGCGCAGATTGTGATTTTAATATCGGCTACATATCTTTGCCAATTTAAACATGTGTTTGTATTCAATTGTTCTAAAAGCCTCCTATAGACAGGTGGTGATTTATTAAAAGTTAACAGATAACATTTATTTTTGTCACCGTCCCACTTATACATATGCCATTGGAAATGTGGGACTGTCCCAAAGTGGTAAAGTATATATTTGTATGTCAAATGTAACCTGTTGTACCGATACTGATAATATAGCAGCAGATTTCCCCCCCCCCACGCATTACAATTACAATCTTCTGCATAAAAACATTGAGAACACGCATCACCTTGTAACTGTTTAGCCAGAATGCTAACCACCGAGCCACTGTACATGTCCTGTAGTCTTGTAAACTAGCAAGACAAATGGCACGTTCGCTGCGATGCTAATATTCCACAGTGCATTTTTGATTGGGCCGTCGCGCTGTAGTGGGCGGACCGCGGTCGCCGTGGTGCTAATCAGAGGTTGACTCACCGGATGGCGCCGTTATGGGGGGAGCGTGTTGGCACATTCTCTGGTCCGCGGGTGCAATGCTAATGCTAATGCTAATGCACATCTGTCCAACAGGGAGATGCCACATGGACAGAGGGCACAGAGAAAGAGAGGAGAGGAATAATAAAATACAAATAAATACAAATAGTGCTGCCCAATGGAGGAGTGGTTAAGGCGGCAGCACATATGCCAGGCTCCCTGTGCAGCCGGCCGAAGTGTTGTGAGGTTGAATCCCGACTCCGACAGTTTACTGCATGTCCTCCTCTCTCATCCCCATTTCACACTAAAAGCTGTCCTGTCTAATAAAACCTACAAGCCAAAAAATCCTTTAAATTGTTTTTATTAATTCATTAAATAAACACAAAAAACCCAACGAAAAACCGAAAAAATTATAATGATAATAATAATAATAATCAAAACTAATAAAACAAGAAAATAAAAGGAAAATAAATTGATTTTAAAAAATATAGGCTATAAAGAAAACATTTACACAAAGAGCCTAAAACACTGTTGTTGTTTTTTTGTAAAAACAACAAAGTAAACAAAATTTAAAAAAAAAACTGTAGATGGGTTGATTGGCGTTTCAATTTAGTATGTTGTTCCCATTTATTTTTCTCTTCATACATAAAACTGTGACTAAAAATAATCTTACTGCACACATTTAATACTTTTTTTCTACAATTAAGAATATTTCAACAATTAGCTTTTTTTGTTTTTTTTTGTGTGCCACTAATCCAATCCTATCACTTTGAATTTAGTAGAAATGCCTCGAATAAACAACGGTACCTTACACGACACGTCAATAATGGTAGCCTTTGTGTCCGTACTATTAGTCCCGTCATTCAGCCTGCTTGTCTGTCTGCGGTGGGGGAATATTTGCTTTGCTTATTGCCGCCTTAATGCTCAGTGACAACTTAATAACATCACAATTAAGTAAATGCTAAACAGATGCCGGCGCTGGCCTAATGTGATTGAGACCATCGGCACTTGTGACTCGACCCCTGTGTAACGGCGTCAATGGCCCCATTTCGTTGAGTGACAGGCCGCCCCCCCGTACATGTAAGGGGGGGGAGGGGGAGGAGATGGTGAGGTGAAATGGGACCAAGAAGTGGTAGTATTGTGGCTAATACTAAGGAAAGATTTGGAGGTGATTTTGGCTTCTAAACTGCAAACCTGTCTGAGTAACTGCCCGAAAAGTTAAATGTAATATAAAAAGAAAATACAAAAGTAGTTATCACATATAAAGTTCAGTATACTGAATAAATCGCCGGTCTCATAGCATAGCTCGGCCAATCAGAAACTGTTTTACAACCAAAAACACTTTCTGCCTATTAAGCAGTGTTTTTTTTCTTTCTCGGTGCTCGTCATCGGTACAGTTGTCAGGGGTGTTGTGGGTTCAATTCCGGCCCCCAACTATTTGCTGCATGTCTCTTTCCTCTCTCTCATCATTTCATGCTGCGGCTATTCGGTCGAGTGAAGTCTTCAGGCCAGAAAAATCTTTAAAAAAATAAATAAAACAACTCGAAATTGAATGTAGTTTTTAAAACAAAGACCAAAAAAAAATCTAATAATCCGAGGCATATTATGTGCACAAAAAGCCTTTTTAAAACAGCTAGTCACAAATGTAATTATGTATGCTTCGAAGGTGAACAGGATTAGTAAAAAAATATATATATATTTAATATATAAAAAATCTAGCATTCTATAGTTTAAAAAAAAAATGTAATTTATTTTATTTAAAGCCCTTGTAAGTAATTTTTAAGAAAAAAAAACAAGAAGTAAATCAATTATAAAATTAAATGTTTTTATTGTGCTAAAAAAAACAAAAAACTGTAAAACGTGCCTTTCTTGTTTGTGGGCTTGCATCTCCACAAACCTAACTCATATTCGGTCTGGAAGGTCTAGAAGAGCCTCTTCCTGCTTGTTTCCATTGAAATGTTGTTCCATTAGCTACAATATTCAGTATGGCATAAAACGTATGTATCTCCATGACGAATGTTCTGATATATAGGGTTTTTACTTTTTATTTC
Source organism: Chaenogobius annularis (assembly GCA_015082035.1). Classification (NCBI taxonomy): domain Eukaryota; kingdom Metazoa; phylum Chordata; class Actinopteri; order Gobiiformes; family Gobiidae; genus Chaenogobius; species Chaenogobius annularis. Next base: position 765,018 of record BJKM01000212.1, on the reverse strand, counting down.
CATGGAATTCCCCAACAGAAAGTTACACACTGTTGCTTTAAGGTTTGAGATTATCAAACACTTTTTTTCATTCCATAAAAAAGGTACACACATCTCCACCTGGCTTGTCAGCATAAGTATGAAGACCTAATGTCATAGTACCTTTTTGCAAATCAATAATAATCAAAAATTATTTAAAAAACATAACAAAAAAGAAGAAGAAGAAAAAGAGAAGCTGCCTTATGTCCATACCCATTGGATTGACACATGTACTGGTCTCTGTGTCCTTGTTCTCTGCAGCACATTCAGCAGCCAAACTATTTGTGTGTGAGAAAAGAAAGTGTTTACTCTGAGGGTTAGTTCTGCTGGAGTCACGCTGAGTTCCCACTGGCCAAAGACACCACTGCCACTCCATGGTTAGCATACTTCTGCTGTCTTACAAGGCCTTCAAAATAGGACAGAGCAGATAAAGCACGGATTGAGAGTGAGAGAGAAATAGCATCCCGGGTCTATGATAAATCGATCTGTGCAGGACCGATTCTACCTTTTAGAGGGCCCTATGCAAAATTAAGTCTTTTTTTTGTATATAAATTAGTCAAAAATTTTGTTAGTTTTAGTTATACATTTTTTCGATCCTCCAAATTTTATTTTACCATGAATAATAGTCTGTGGTAAAGTATGTAATTAATCTTATATCACTCCCATGTATCCGAGTGGTTCTCATGAGCTAAAAGTACCTTCATCTTTCACATTTCATAATATTCTGAAGATGAACTTTCTCCATTGAAAGCACATTATGTTCCACGTCCCTTTTCCTTTCAGTTGCTGAAATTTAGAACTAAATAGTAGCTGTCAACATTGGTTAGCTGCATACTGAAGGCAACTTGCATGGGAAATGATCAGAGCGAGTTAAGTACATGTGAATGGACTTAAAGATCACGGAGGAGCACTTCTGGATTACCCCCCCGATGACATCATGAAGTGGGTGGGGGTTTGCGTTTGAGACGGAGTAAATAAGCAGACAAACATGCAAATATCCAACTACACACAACTAGGTGTATTTTTGAGAAGGAAACGACTTCTTTAAAAAGGCTAAAAAAAAAAAAAAAAGGCGACAGGGCTGTTCTTCATAACACACAATCTCTAACAGCATCTATCGACTATAGTCCAGGAGTGAACTCAGCAGATTAAAATAGAGCACTAATTACTCCTAGACTCCTTTGCACCTGCGCTTCACACGTTGCACAACACCAAAAAAGTTATGGTTCAAAAGTCGGCCGAGTATAAATCAGGACATGACAAGCCCTGTTGCTAAAACCCACGGCGGATTCAAGCTCCATCCCAGTTTCATCGCCGGCATTTATTTGCGAGACACTTTTCACTGCCTACAATCTGACCTTTTGCTTGTTGTGCGCCCCGCGAAAGTTTAATCAAGTGGAAATGAGAGCGCAGTGGGCTTACCAATAAAATACAAGCGCCATGAATTACAGCGCGGACCAAAACAATTTAATGAAAAGGAGATGAAGACAGCTGGCATGCACCGGAGAAGGAAAACATGGTGGAGTGATAGTTTGGGGGCGGTGATGAACCGGGAATACCGAAATTACACGATTGAAGGTACTAAAATGAACCTTTAATGTCCCAATATATCTAAACATTTACTAGGCTCACATTTACATGTATAAATAGACTGTTTTCATCATTAAATTAAATGTATTGATCGCTTTCTATCATGGCTACTGAAATCATTACATACATTTTTTTTCATGTTGGTGTTTTAGGTTTATTTTTTTACATTTGCCCCCCATTTTTTTTGTGTTTATTCAAATACTTGTCTTTTCAAGAATTTACAAAGGTTTACATTTGTATCAAAAAACAGACATATCAAACACATTAAATAAATACGTTTTTTGGGGGTTTGTTTTACTAGTAAATTGAATAAAGCATTAACATGAGCAACATATTGCGAAGGCTATTAAAATGTAGTTAATACAAAATGTTGCCAAGCATTTTGAATTTTAAATATGTATTGATTTAGACTTTTTCTTTCTTTCTTTTTCTTTTATCCAACAATCCCAACCATCATGGCTACAATACCTATCCAACTTCAATGCTAGAGTTGGACAGCCTCCAACTCTAGCACTGAACAAACTAGTTAGAAAATCCTCTTCAACCAAGGTTTGATCTTGCCAAAATACATATGCAGCAATCATCACTTGTCCTTCGTCGCCTTTTTCCCAAAGGAGATTTTGAAAACACAACGCATGGGCATCCAAAGCCCACAGTATGTAGTGTTTCTGCTGCTCTTTTCAACAGCAGAGATTGCATTATGGGCCCACACACTAGATTGGCCTTGGTTTAGATAAACAAACTCCAAATCGAATGCGTTTCGAAGCGATGTGAAGAGCTGAATAAATGGGGGCTCGTCCCAAAGTGTTGCAAACTAGCTCTGGCTATTTATTGCTTCAAATGTGGATAATAAGTACTTTTTAAAAGCTTTTGGTAAACAAGGCAAAGACATACTTAGTGCGTTGAGAAAATCCTATAAACCTTTTTCTTGCTCAAAAAGGGCCAGTTTAGCCATGTCTTTAGCTGAACACATTGCTGGGGGGAAAAGTACATTTAACTATTAAGAAATTCTTAGATAAAATGTCTGATATTTGTGATGTTTTGCTAATTGTTTATGAAATACATTAACACCCACTGTGGCTAATTTGATGTACTTTCTGCTAACTATTGCATTAATTATCTTAAAAGGTTCAGAACCCGATTTTGTTCCCCAGCACATATTGTAAAAGCAAAGTGCTGTGTTAGCATGCTAATCTTTGTTAGCTTTAACGTGGCGCAAACTCTGCTCTGGGCTCTAAAAGTTGTGAAAAGCACTACTAAACTCTTCACGGGAAATAATTAGGATGATCAGAATGCATTAAGTAAGTTAGCAACAGTTTAAATTCAACAGATTCATTAAAAAGTTATGTTAATTAAAGGCCATTTTGTCCAACGGTCCAATGCCATTTTAGATACTCTAAATGGATACTCTGTTGTAGTAACTCTGGATACTCTGTTTAACTTAAAATCTCTTTACCACTGTGTTAGCCATTTTCTATTGTCAGGAATTGTCTTACGTTGCCAGATAAACTTGCAGCAAAACATCATGAGGCAAATTTAGCCACTCAGCTCAATACCCAGCCCCATACCGCGAGAACGCGTCCATTGTCCTGCCTCACGTACAAATCAATTTAAGCATGCCCCTCTCGTGATTCACATTACACGTCCGCAAACGCTAACCTCGGCCACGCTTTTCTCCCAGCAGGATGGCATCATGGACTTAGCACATTGAGTTTCTGCGTCGGTACTGCTAGCTTGGCATCGTTAGCGTAGCATTCGAGAGAGAGCGCGCACACACACACACACCAGTCAACAACAACAAACAATGCTGTCAATTTCACTCGCAGTCCTTTATGGTCTGTCCGCAACTTGTGTAAGACTGGATTTGCAATCTGTTTTAGGTTTGACAAAGTTGCAAGGGAATTCATGTAATCAAGGTTAAAAGGCGCTGTAGCGGATTTTTATGGTCTTCAAAAAGAATCCACATTTTGGCTGATACGAGCACTTCTCTACTTTTTATTATTTGATTTGAATCGCAATAAAATGTATATATACTGCAATTACTGCTATAAATGTTTCCAACTGGAAACTCCGAGTGCTCCGATCCACCTGCTGATGTCATGCGGTGGTGGTGTATTCCTTCGCCAGGAAGCGCTTGTCAGTGTTTTTAAAAGCTAAGATTAAGATCATGTAAAGCAAGCATGTCCAAACTACGGCCCAGGGGCCAAATGCGGCCCTCAGACCAATTTTTGTTGGCCCGCCGGTTTCCTGCCAAGTTGGTCCAGACAACAAAAAGTAGTACTTTTTACAGAAAATTTCAAGCATTTTGATGTTATACCAACTTAGATTAATGTTCCAAGTCTTATTAAAAGGTGTTGAGTAATGATTCACTTCATTGTTGGGTTGTCTGTGGCCCTCTGCTCCGTATAAGTTTCAAAATGCGGCCCCCTGTGAAAAAAGTTTGGACACCCCTGATGTAAAGTATTGTTGTGTTGTAAAGTATTTTAAGATTGAGAAGATGATTCCAAAAAAAAAATGGAAATACTTTAATACTATTGATGGAAATAAGAATTGACAACAAAAGAGTGGCAGAGTGGTTAACTGTGAGCGGTGGACTCTTTAACTATAAACTAAACTCCTAAAATGGCTATAATAAAACACATAATAATACTTCAATACAGTTTGTACTTTGAAAACACGACGTCATTTTATCCCTAATGTCTTGAATGGAAATTTTACTTTTGGAAACGGAAAAATCCACACTGAAATTTAGGATCTATTTTAACACTCTAGTAGTACAACAACTTCTACTTCAATTTGAACCAAAGAGTTGAATGAGCACCTGTGTTGAATGAACAGTCGAGCCCCCTGTAGTGAGGTCCATTTCAGGTGAAAATGATGCAAGCGCCGTCACAAAAGCCTGTTTTTGTGCGGCGGTGAGTCACAGTCCAGCTGATCGGCCCCACAATACTTTCCATTCACCAGGACAGAGAGGGAGAGGGGGGAGGGAAAGTGTGAGAGAGAGGCCAAATATTGTCATCGCGGAACATCGGCCAGGGCCTGAAGCGCTGCCAAGGGCTGAGACACCAAAACCCCAGCGACAACGGCAACGCGGAGCACTGCATGCACACGGCGGAATGGCGCTAGGACTGCGCGATGTAAAAACACAAGATCACAGTGTTTGTCCAGAACTTTAGCTTGACGAATGACTTAAATACAAGTCAAAACAGCATCATCACATGATTTAAAGAGCGCCATGTTTCTTTTAAACATGCAACAATTCTGTTCCGTATGCTATCATTGCATGTATTCATCTTTTATTCACTGTGTTTAAAGAGAGTGCGAGCCTCAAGTGTTGTCGTTTTAGCAGGTCAGGCTCGGGTAGTTATTACGCAGTGTGCTAATGTCTAGCCATAAAAGTCATGACATATTTTTACAACTTAAAAGAGCCATCTGGAGTCTCGCGAGCAGAGGCAAGTCCATAAGATGCAAGTGTACATCTGGGGTTAGCGCCGTGTTAAGTCGGCAATTCTGTGTCATTTAAGAGAGTGACTATATAGTGCGATATTGTAATGAGGATGCTAGCTGTGCGCGACCACGGGCGCATGGTGCTGTAGACATTTGAATAGATTTTTGATGCAGCCGTAATAGAGATGGCAAAAGAGATCAAAATTTCAGGACGTTTGCGTTATTTCTTTAGTCGTTTGCAATATTCGATGAGATTTGAGAGGCTCTGTACCTGATTTGGAGCCACATGCGGGTGGAAAAATTATGTTAAGAATTAACTTTTAGGTCCACTTACAAAGGCTCTTCTCAGTCAAATGTTGCACCATGATATAGAAACAAGTCTAGTATATTTACGTTACTAAACAAAAAATTTTTTTCCATTAATGAAAAGTTAAAAAATTGGTCATGCTTCCGATTGAAGTTCATTAGTAAACTATTTATAATGTATTAATAACCATTTGTTATTTGTCAATGAGCACTAACGAGGCATTTACGAGCATTTATCACTATTGTTAGATATTGAAAACTGTTTACAAGATTTGTATACACGGTTTATTACACAATGTTTTTGGTTAATGGTTCATTAACATTCATAAAGTATTACAAGCATTACGGCAAGTAAATAGTGCTTATTAATGTCTTAAATAGTTTACAAAGAAACCTTAATCTAAAAGCGTGATACCATTAGTTTTTGTGATGATCCTATATAAAGTAATACTATAGCAAGTATTGCAATATCAATCCGATACTGAACTACTTCATTTTAAGCATGTTTTAGGTTGTTTGGGGAAAACTGAACACTTGAAGAAAACTACCGTGTTGCAGACACAGGCAGAACATGCAAACTCCACACAAAAACACCCCACCTGATCTGGGAATCGAGCCCATGACTTACTTCGAAATCCCTTTATTGCCACCAAATTACTGCTGCATCTGATTACCAGCTACGATTCAATTCAAACACTGTAATTCATTGTACTTTTTAAACAAGCCAGAAAATGTGAAATATTAGGAAAGTCAAGAGCGTCATCATTCCTCACAATCCTCCACAAACGATGGCTATTCCGGACTAGCTATATTTAGCCTCCTGCTTTCCGCTGTTATGACTGCTACATCATTAGCCTTATTTAACCTTCGTCTACCTCCGGGTGAGCTGATTGGCTAGAGTTGACCCCACCCCCCCTGCTCTCATGTTTTGTTGTATGAATGACATGCTAACAGAGGCTACGGTAGAGTGGCTTTGGTTGCTACTGGTCGCCCGGGGGGTTAATGCATGGTAGTCCGAGTGAAGGGCGAAGGCAAGACGGTCGTAATGAGGGTGAGGAGGGGGCTATTTTGGGTGGGGTTGATGGTTGTAACGGCACCGGGGGTCATTTGGAGTGACAGGATGTAAATGTTGGTGACCCCTGTCTCAGCGACACAAGTGTGGAGATGGTTTTTTAAGGCTACACATTGGATTCTTCATTGACTTCACTGAAAACAAGTGAATTATAGCAAATGAAATGTGACGGAGGTTAGGTTACATGTGGTATTTTCAGAGCATTTTACACAAAGATCCAAAGATTGCTTAAATAACCCAAGGTCTACAGTTGTTTGAGTAGCTCCTAAGAGTAGACCATTTACCTGGAATTTGACTTGGTATGACCATGAGACAAGCACATAATGCCACCAAACAAAAGTACATGTCGCTTTCCATGCAAAGTAATACCATTTCCCATCAGAAAAGTGACAAAGTGCACTGCTATTTTAAGTAACAATAATGGTTTGGATTTAGTATAATGTGAATGTTTCACAAGCTTTCAAAAAGGCTACAGTGCATACTTGTTAAAACCCATGTGATGAGGTTATTCTTGCAGCCCAGCTGCCCTGGGGCATGGCCGTCAATCTGTGCCAACGGCCTCCTCCAATCATTCACACACAAACACACTGTGCTGTATTGTAAGTAACTAAATGTCATAGAAATGACATATTCAGAATACCAGTTTTCAATAACCGTATGTGGGTACATGATATTCAGAATACATTTACTTTTCAGAATACATTTTCCTAATCTCGGAGGAAAACATTGTGGTTTTAAAACTGCACGGCTTTAGTGAGAAACATAGAACAAATGCTTAACGAACACTTAGCTACTTTGATTCAATAATATAATGCTTCTTAACAACAAAGTATTCTAAGTATGCAGAATTCAGCATTCTGATTGAACCAGGTAACGGAATGTGTTACACAATATACATTGACGAAGTTTACTTCCCAACCCTGCCCACGTGGTAGGTTTGCATGCATTGTAGGGACATTTCCTTCACTGATCTTCCCTTAATCATAATAACTACTACTAACTAACCATGACCTAAATTAATATTGAAACCCTAACTTTAAACTCAACGAACCAACATGGAAATCTTAACCAATATCAAATTCCTAACTTTTACCTAAACCAACCAATATCGATACCCTAACCAATATCGAAACCTGACCTTAACCTAAGCTAACCAATATCGAAACCCTAACCTTAACCTACCTAAGCGAACCAATATCGAAACCCTAACCTTCACCTAAGCGAACCAATATCGAAACCCTAACCTTCACCTAAGCGAACCAATATCGAAACCCTAACCTTCACCTAAGCGAACCAATATCGAAACCCTAACCATCAACCTTAAAGATCCCACATCTTAACTCTGAACCACGTCGTTGATCTAATATTGGAGGATATAGCTCATGGGGACCTGACAAAACTGCCAACAATAAGATGAATGTTTTTTTACATTCCTATCAAGAACAATCTGAACTGCTTTATCCAAAACTACACATCTGTACTGTTGTATTCCAGTTCATACTCTTGCATTACAAAGATCTCCTCCAGCAAACATCCTCGCCCCGTGCATTTCAGTCCTGTTTTGGGTCCCCCCCCCCCCATACGGGCCAATCTGCAATCCTCACCCAAATGAATCTGCAGTGTTTGTGTCTGCGTCACATCTGCTCGCTGGATTTGTGCTCTCCCATATTTACATCTTGGCACCTGGATTCACCCGCCCCTCCTCTTCTTCCTCATAACAGCGCACTGAAAACAACGCAAGCCTGCCAAGTTGACTTAGTTTGGTGATTACTGAGATTACGGCTACTAAGCTCGAAAATTGTTGTGATGTGATCTGTCTGAAATTGAAAATAGATTTAGGTGAAGGACTTTAGCAAACCAAACTTTTTTTAATTGTATTCCTTAGTTTTAGTTTTAATTGTTTTCAGAAATGATCATTTTTTTAAGAAATATATTTGCCAGTGAACAGTATGACAGAGTGCACCACATCAAAATTAGGACTAAACCTTGAATTAAACTAAGACTAGAAGGGGACCAAACCAAATCTATATCAGAACAAAGATCAAACCCTTCATTTTCTTTCCTTCGAATACATTACTGTTCCAATAGTATGTGACCAACTTTCTGAAATCAAACGTTCTGAATGCAAAAGTCGAGTTATTGCGAGATAAACAGCACAATCTCTAGTTCACGCTGGATCTGGTTTGGTCTGAGTTTGATCCTTATTGAGTACCTTTTAGTTCCGGTTCTGTTCCAGGTTTTGTCCCACTTGTTGGTTTTTTCCAGATCAACACAAAATTATTGTATTAAAAAAGGTGGTTATTTAGGCATTGAAACCGTTCATAAACTTGATTTCCTCTGAAATTCCACAATTGTGTGTCTTTGGATTTCATAAGTAAAAATAGCCTCATCCAAACACCGACATCATCGAATGAACACAGTCCATCGCTAGAATGGTAACGCGATCGCGATTTCGCCATTGTTTGGCGCTTCTTACCGGTGTGGATCTGCCGATGGGCCTCTAGGGACTCTTCGGTCTGGAACTGAGCCCCGCACTGGTCACACACGATGGCCTTCTCACCAGCTGCACAGAGAAAGACAACAAGGCAAAGATGCGTCATTAGTGATGGTGGTAATTCAAGCTGAAACAGAAAAAAAACCCTGATCCAAAACCATGTTTCATGTTTCTGATTTGTCAAACTAAATCAGAAGTATCCAGTATTTCAGGAGGACTTCACACTTGTCCGTGTCTAGTCCTGTTTATCATGTGGTCGTGTTCGAGTCCTGGTTTGGTCGTGTTCGAGTCCTGGTTTGGTCGTGTTCGAGTCCTGGTTTGGTCGTGTTCGAGTCCTGGTTTGGTCGTGTTCGAGTCCTGGTTTGGTCGTGTTCTAGTCCTGGTTTGGTCGTGTTCTAGTCCTGGTTCAGTCATTTTGAGTCCCAATTTGTGCTTGTGTGTTTCGTGTGTTTGCTGGTGTGAACACAGCCTTAGTCATTGTGTAAATAAACAAGTATTACTGGTGGCTCAGTGGCTTAGTGGGTATCAATCATGCCACATAGCAAGAAGATCTTGGATTTGATTCCGGGACCGAGTGGGCCTTTTGCTACGACAGTTTCCTTCATCAAAACGAAATACAAGTAGCTTTGAAAGGAAAGTTCAATAAAACAGACTTGATTTGATCAGGTTTTTTGTTTGGTTTCTTTTTTGTTTACTGTGTTCTTTTGTGTATTTACCATTATGTCTGAATTTTTACTGAACCATTCATTTGTCCTCTAGACAATTTTACCCTAACCTGAAAATAATAATGAAAAACTGATTACACACAAAAATATCATTCATATAATTGCCATTCAACTTTAATTGGTATTTTAGTTAACACTTTTAATAGCTTTAAGGAGAAACTAAGACTCAAATCATAATGAACAATACTTAATACCGTAACTCGTAAATGTAAGTAGTTACTAAGCCTAATTCAATTGTAAATGAACAAATCTTTGGTTAGAAAGTGACGTCTTGGTTACAACTTTGCGATTCTGCTGAACCCAAATCTACACCACGGAGACAATAGACTGTAACGTATGCAAATGCCAATAATATACGATTATCATTAGCGGGGTCATATATTCCACTTTGAGCGCCAATCGGCAGAACAAAAGCACGTGTCGGGACTGATGACACGTAAAAACACTAATTATGTGATGTTGATGATAACGTGGATCAGAGGAGCCCGGGGCCCCGCCTGTGTGTGTGTTTAAATGAGCAGGGGCCACAGCGCACATATCACAACACGCTCGCCTCTCCAAGGTTAAGTGGCTGCTTGTGCCGCTAATGCTACCATATGTTCCTCTGTGCATTTGACACTGCCGCGCCATACGCTAACGCTACAGATAATGAATTCATGAGTGGACTGGAGTCGGGTCGCGGCTAATCACAGCAACAATTGTTTTCCACTGAAATATGTTTGAGTATGAAGATTTTATGCAGTTGAATATTAGGGCCAACCTGACATTTGAGGGTTGGACAGCTAGTCATTTTGTTTTTATACAATTTTAAGATTTTTGTGACGTTGAGCATCTTTTTGAAGGAATTGCACACTACTACTTTTACTTCAACTTAGGGCTTGGAATCACAGAGTCCCTCACGATTCGATGCGATACACGGCGCGATAATATCACTGTTTCGCGATACATGCGATAACCGATATATATTGCTCATGATATTGTACGATATAGTACGACTTTTTTTTTTAAAGAACCCAATACATTTGAACAAAATGTTTCTTCGTTAGACCACGACCTGCACAAACCCAAAATGAAATACTCTCATTTGAATAATCAAAACGGTCCACATGTCAAATGGTTTGCATCAACAAGTTTCCTTTCTTTAAACAAGCCACAAAATTGTTCAAAATAATTTGGGAAATTATAGTAAAAGTGACTCATGGCGATATATCGATACAGCAGCCCACAATATCGATAATGTATCACCAAATTTAGCATCACGATATATCGATATTTTGGCACACGTCAACTTCAACTTAGTAATGCTGTACAGTCCTCTTTCCACAGTGGGTCAATCTAAAAAAAGCTTGTCTATATGTTGACTATATTAAATGATTTGAACATTTGTGTTTCTGGCACTGGCACAATACCAGCTTTTATGCATTATTTATCGTTTTGTCCTTCTAATTACATTAAAGGAGACAAATAGACTTTTAGGAGCTTTCACCCATGTTATAATTGTGTTCCATTGTCACCCTCTGGAAGTTGACTCACGCATGTTTGAGTAACTTTATTCTAACAAGACGCCATAGCTCTGACAGTCTCTGTTTACACCTCCCCAGATTCCCCACCAAAACATGCCCACTGCTTGTACTTTGTTCTGAAATGTTATTTTCTGAAACAGTGGCATACGTCCGATTCTGCAACGTAGCCATTTTGGCACAAATGAAGAGAAAAAAAAATAATCTGCTGCTCGATATCGTTTCCACCCGGAAGTACGAGGACTTTCTGAGTACCACCAGATCCAAATCGGGTCTATAATAGGACTATTTCAGGTGTAAATTAGGGCTGAACCAGGCTTTAAGTAGGATTGCACCATTGCCATAAACTCGGAAAGAAGTGTCGTGTAGAACTTTTCATTTTGAATTCCTTTGTAAAGCTATAGCACAAACTAAATGTAAAACAATAAAATGAGGAAACGAAAGAAAGAAAAAACACCTAACCTAAAGTGACAGTAAAGTTTATCCCTAAAGCTTTGTCCAATTTTCCTCGACTCCTTCAACCTGTTTAAGTGCTGGGCTCCAGCTGTGCAGCCCGCGGCCTCACCACGCCGCACCGCTTTTACAATCACAGCAATTACTCTCTGATTTAGGGCTGGTATTTTCTCTTGTGGGATCTAACCCAAAGGCAGATTTTTCCCCATTTCTCTGACCGCTCCGTCCAGAAGATGAGCAGTTTTGTTTCACTCCACAGCAAAAACTTAAAATGACTTGAGAAACCAGAGTCTTGATTGGCTTTTGACAGATAAAGTGAGTCCAAGATACTGGGATGAATGGGAAGACTGCACTCGTTCCACGGTTGGTTGGGTTGTCAAAAGTATCGGAAATTTGACACTAATTAATACTAAATCTAGTATCATTACTACGACATAAAAGGTACAAAATATGACAGTTTCTGAACAGGCTTAGAATGTCCTTGAGCTTTATTAAAACAAGTATAAGACCCCATGGAAACATTAAGTACTATTATTTGGTGTTCAAAATTCCAGTCTAGTCTTTAAAAAAATACTGTTTTTTGTTATCATTGTGTTATCAAAACCTGTATTGAATATCAAGAATATTCCTTGTATTAAATAGTGTGAAAATTTAGCATCGTGACAATAGTTTACAATGCAATAAAAATAAAAATCATAAAAAAACACAATTCAACACCGCAAAAGCATGAAATGATACAGAATGTATTTTTTTCTTTCAGCCCATGATTAAAGATATTTACCAGTTTGATTGGTAAGGATATTGCACTTTTTCTACTTATGTGCACTTGCTTTCAATCGTGGTAGCCAATTAATTTAAATATATATAATCAAAAGAAAAAGGTTTCAAATGGTTTAATCACAACCAGTCACTAAATGTAAGTAAACACATATTTTAAAAAAAAAATAAAATAAATATGTCCAAACTACTCAAACATGTGCTTTCAACTTCCTTACAGTGGCTTCAGATTTCACCACGTTGAGCTCCGAATGTTACAGTGTGGTGTTTTTGAATTTTTGCATGTTGCATAATGTTTGGCTGGCCCCAGTCACTTCTGCTTTTCACCAGCTTACAGTACACCCCGTTCCTCCTTTCCCTCCAAACTATGTGCGCTTGCAAAAACCACACCGGCCATTTTCTCTTTTTTCTTTGTTTCTCTTTTTTGTTTTATTTCCGTGACTTTTACCGCCGTCATCTAAGAATCGACTTCCTGTTTTCATTGTGTTCCCTTTTGATTTTCTCTCGCTGGAGGTGTCGTAACCCGGCCGAACGTGCCAAGTACAGCCCGACCTCTGGCAAGGACAAAAAAAAAAAAGAAAAAAAAAGGGTTACAAAAAAACTGAACAACAACTTGTATTTATGCATGTGTTTTTGCATCTGTTTCACAAGTGCTAGCAATTGTGAATGAGCCCAGTGTGCAGCTGTGGAGTGCATGTGTTGGGTTGATGTGTGGGTGGGGATGGTATGTACCCCAATTTTTTGCCAAAGTCATAAAAAAATAAATATAACAACATGGATGTGATCCGAAATGCCCTTCTCTGGAGACTGTGTTGACTTCACGTGACGGCAAAACAGTTGAAAGCGGCCCCAAAGTTAAAGATCCACTATGGAACTTTTCGACGGAGGGGCGTCTGCCAGCTTCTCTCAGACCTGTCAATCTCCATGGATTCGATTTATTGTATCTTTTTATCAATGAAATGTTTTTTTTTTTTGTTTTTGTTTTTTTTAAATCTTCACTTTAGAGTACATTTGTGTAGATGGCCTAAAAGCCAATTATATATGTGTTTGTAAAAAATATCTGGGTTAGGGAAGTCACAGTATAAAATGTTTGATGTGAGGGAAAAAAAGAAAAAATATATATATAATGACTACTCACAAATACTGAGAACATGACTTAACAGTGTATTTTTTATTATTGTTATTTTTTATTCCCAATAGTCTAGCAATGCTATATTCCTCAAGTATGTGACCACCTTTATGAAATGTTACTTTCTGACTGAAAATAAATAATAATAATAATAATAATAATAATAATAATAATGTGACTAAAGTAGACATATTAGAAAAATAGATTCGTATTAGATTGAAGTAAAAATACTTAATTTAGCTTTTTAAATTATCACAAATGTCCTGTTTTAGTTGTTACGATCATATTGTTGACCCGAATAATCATGATTATCAATTGACCTAATAATCTTGACAATCTGGGTACGTGTAAACATGGGCCAACGGCAAGTTAGATATCGTTTAATGACTTACTGTGGAACATCCGGTAGAAGAAAGGACAAGAAATAACATCTTCATTGAAAGTTACCAAGTGCCCATTAAAAATTGAGCTGGAGAGCAGACCAATTTCTTATTAAGTTTGTATACATGATCCAAAGCAAATTTGGTGGCTTTTAAATCTGGATATTTCTAGCAGTCTTTCCAACTTTAAATTATATATGACAATAAATTCAGGTCATGTCGATCTTATAGCCTATAAAGAAGTGGGGAGACAGTGCATTCTCTCAGATCTGTAGAGGAATAAAGTGTGTCCAAGCTGCTGCTAAGCTTCGGTTGGTTTAAATGAGCCCTGGAGCTTTGACTAAGAGGGCAGCACCAGAAGTGGCAAAATTTGGCAGAAAAGAAAGCAAGAGTGACTTTGCAAGTGAAAGTCAAGAGTGGCTGCAAAGACTGAAGCGCTCAATGGTTTTAGGCAATTCCAAAAATATGGCATAACTACATACAAAAAAAAAAGAGAGGACAATTTTCAACGGCTGCCTTTGGTCAAATCCACAGCAAACACCAAACAGCAGTTATTACGGTAGTTAAACATGCACTGAAATGAGATTCAAGTTTTGTAATTCATACTCAGTTTAAAGTTCCAGTACGGGAGGGGTTTGGTCCTGCATTCTAGGTCAATGGGGAAAGGACAAGAGAACTTCTAATACATCGGCTACAATCCATACATTTTGTTTCATTCGTTTTTATTTGTTCAGTAATCTGTTAAAAATCACCTAATAGAGGTGCAACCGGCTTGTTACCTGGTGTAAACTAAAAATATAAAGTATAAAAATACATAAAGTGTGGACGTGGTGAGGCCTGTAAAGCTTTCACCCATAGAAAACACGATACTCATGTTCCCCATGTGGGCGTTGGCTCGTCAATCAAACTCACAACGTCTCGACTACGCGCTTTGAGTACATAAACACCTTCGCCTACGAAAGACTCCGTTTACTCCAGCGCCGCAGTTCTTGAGGGTTTCCTCAAACTGTAGCTTCCCATCAGCGAGCGCAAAGTTTGTTTCAGCGAGACAGACAAGAATCCACAACCAGTTAGCCGCAAAAGAAAAGGAGAGGAAAAGGAGCAGAGCCAAACTAAAGTGATTCTCAGAGATCTCTTTCGTGGGATGGCGTGCATTGAAGCAGATGAATGGTCTAAACACTGGTCGGTACATTTCTACCGGACAGGTAATTACACACACACGTGCGATATGTCTTTTGAGTAGAATGATGTGGTAGCAGCAGCAGCATCAGTGAGGGAGTCGAGTGCACCAGCTGGTCGTATATTAGCACAATCCCCAACGTAGGCCCGAGTGCAACAGCTCAAATAAATGTTGGCCATCGTCATCACGCTGAGCCCGGTCTTAAACTGTGTGTTCACAAAAGAAACAGGGGATTCTGAGGCTTGTTGCCTGGAAACATCGTAGATTCTCTAGTTTAAACAGTGTAAATTATCCAAAGAGTTGTGTCACAAATCTGTTTTTAAGCACATTTGCACGTTTCATATCACACTTTGCAAGCATACAGATGAAAAAAGTGAACATACTGCATTTGTGACTGTAGTTTCTGTCCATATCGATTTGTTATTTGCGAAGTGTTAAATGATCTGTCACAATAAAGGGCTTCTGTAGCTGGAAACACAGAGGCCTTTATTTTGCAAGTCTCACAGGAAGTGTTTAAAGTGTTGCTGTTTAGCAGGATTTCCACAAACAGCAGAGGAACTCCAGTCTTGTTTATAGTTCTGTTCTTGGATTATTTTATTTGTCTACGTGACAAGAAGCATATTTGTGGACGGTGTCTGTGTAAAACAGAGAGCTCAGAGCATGAACGCGGTTGCAGCTGCAGTGAGTAAAAGTGGCGGAGAAAAAGCCGAGCGCGCAGCACG
The DNA here is from genome assembly GCA_015082035.1 of Chaenogobius annularis. NCBI lineage: Eukaryota > Metazoa > Chordata > Actinopteri > Gobiiformes > Gobiidae > Chaenogobius > Chaenogobius annularis. The sequence continues at coordinate 749,205 of BJKM01000212.1, read as the reverse complement.
GGAGAGCGCGGGGAGGAGCCACCACAGCCTACTGAATCAGAGCACACAGATCTGCTTGTTAATTTTGCAATTTTTATGTGTTAATGCTAATGGCTATCAGAAATAAATAATACAGGGGACTGGCACTTAAAACTTGCTGGCGCTAGCATTGATGGTTAGCGATTCATACAATCAGCATCGAGCGTTCTGTGGGCAGACCTCCACCAGGAAAGTAGAGCACCTTATTTAAGTTATTTTAATCATATAGTAAACACTACCAGCTTTGCATGGACAATTACCTTTTGAATATATATATTTTAAAAAAATATTCTGATGCACTTGATCTTTGTGCTCATTAATTCTTCAGCAATAATTTAAAATCTACTTTCTTGCCACATTTCCCACAATTCAAACGTTCACCTTTTGTATTTTTAACAATGCTTGAAATGTCATGGTCATTTAACATGGAAAAAAGCAAATCAAATCCATACTCACCATTTTGCACACTCCAAAGGCCATTTCTCAATGCTGTATCACTCCACCCAGCTAAGTAGATCCAGTTGACACCATTTATGGTCACAATACATGCGTTTATATGTGAAAATATATATGCTTTTATGCCTTTGAAAAAGTGTCCACTTAAAAGAGAAAGTCCATTGATGTGAAAGTTGGACGAATTATACGTTCGGAATGTGCGCGTTGCGAGTTCGTTTTTTGTAGTGTCACACGGGTTGTCAGTTATAATAGAGGCTGTAATTATGACTGTGGGATATTTCGGGACGATTTGGACAACTTCAAACAGGAATAGCAGCGTGGGTAAAGGGGGTGGTAAGGGGGGGGGGGGTTTGGGGGATTTGCATATTCATTAAAAGGAAGGAGATTGTGGCCAGCGGAGGGTGATGGTATGAGTCAACTAAACGTCAGCTTGTGGTGCACCCGGTGGCCGCCTAAATTTGAACTAAGTAACCTTTCCGGTGAAGGGTTTGGCATCTGCTATTCTCAGTAGAGATGTTATTGCTTTGCTTGGAATGTTCCACAGTGCACTTGCCTTTCTCCAGCAGTGATGCAGCCAGGCCAAATTACAGGTCCCTTTAATGTAGATTGCTTTCGTTGATTAATCCAGTGGTTCCCAACCCGACCAAGTGAAAACAGCGACCCCTATTTTACCCACGGATACGTTGGCGACCCAAACATCACACCTGAGAAGCTTCTACCCCTGAAAACCTTTAGTTAATGAGATGAGAAGGCATAGAGTCACTTTGTTGGAGTTTTGGGAGTAAATTACCCTAACTTTTCCCTCGATACTAATTATTTTGAGAGTTTTTGCCAGTACCGCGCCTCGCTCTCTTTTAGTCGAGAGTGCACAGAGTATGTCTGTAGGCGACCAAGAATTTCGTTAGTCATCTGCATTCCGACTTGGCGGCTAAACAAAAAGGATCATGAAGCTTAGTCAACGGCAGATCTCTTGCGCTCTTCACCAATCACCTCTCAAACAATTCGTGTAAATGCGCCGTTTCAAATGCGAGCCACAACGCTACACCTCCGCAGCAGAACTATGTGCCTCGTCAGTCTATCTATCTCCTCCTCTTCACCAACGTGTCTATATGAAAGTCATCATTTTCTCCTTTCGGTCATTGCATCACAACATTTGGGGCGACAAAGGTTCAGGTAGAAGTTCAAATACAAACCGTCTTCAAGGCACTTCGCCCACTCGGCCGTTGGTGCAATTTGGCCACGTTTCCGTCTGTAGCTGCATGGAAAACCTAGGTTGACTGACCGAAGTTATTGAACTATCAGTTAATTGTCCGATGTTGTCCAAATATTGTGCAATTTTTATTATATTATTTCTTGTTGGCCCAAAGACTTTATTTGATAGAACAAGAAATGGGGAACGAGAGGGTAGAGACTTTGATCAAACGATTGAAGCTGAGATGCCAACCCACGATGTCGAGGTGCAACATCTTAAACCACTAAACCATCGGCCACCGCAAACTGTGTAATGTTTCACTCAGTCCAGTACAACTTGATACATACTGTGTATCAGACAAACATCAATTTATCAGTCAATCACAAGTTTACGCCGCCCCTTTACTCCATTCCAGATGTACCCTTTTAAAAATCCTCCCCTTTAAAAGCCCATATCCCTTTTCTGACCTCCACAGCACCCTTACAGTTATTTAAGCCTGTGCGTGAAAACAGCCCCAGCAGCCAATGGTCTGGAAAGTCAAGTTAGCTGCGTTGTAAAGTATACAGTAAGTAATTAGTAGTAAATCAAGCTCGCACCGCCGCGGCTGAAGGACCCTCAGACGGTGGCGTGGGGGGCCCCTAGCCTTGCCCGCCTTGCTAAACGGGCCCTGGATAGGATTTTTAGTGCAGGCCGTGCCCCGAGCTTGTGGCACGGGGGCATAAATTGTGGGGGGACTGCATAGCTTCAAGGACCAAGGGCTTGCGTCGGGGTCAGCGGGGGCCGCGAAGGCGAGAGGTAAGGGTGTGTGTGGAGGAATTTCAGGGTATAGCCAGCCATCCAGATGTCAGTTAGCTTAATGAGCGGGGCTAAGTGCATATAAGGGCGGGGGAGGGTGTTCGGGGGCTCTTGGTAACGTGGGCCGGTTCACTGCCAAATGAAAGTGATAAATCTAAAGGGGGAGTGGAGGTAGGCGCACTGAAAAGGGAACTTGGTCGACAAAGTGTTTCTGGACAGAAGTGAGCGTGTCATAAATCTACTACTTAGGGAGTTAATTAAGGGGAATTTGGGGGCGCGATAAATCAAGGGCAAATTAACAAAAGCAGGTTGTTTTTTTCAATTTTATTTGAATTCATGAAGGGAACTGTTACTTATTTGTTCGAAAATAAGGTTCCATAGTTAAATCTTTAGAATATGTTAATAGGCACTTGTTATCTGTTTATAAGCAAGTCAGTTTATTTGCATGTTTGTCATAAATCACTGTCAAATTTACCAAAACTAAGTGAATGAAAGTAGAGTGAATCAAACTTCCACATTTAGAACATACTATAATATTTGTATACCATTTTATTCTATAGATTTTATGTCATGTTCACTGGGTGAGAGAACTGTGAACCAAAATACACTGACTATGTAAAATTTTCCACAGTATGGCATTAAACGTCTATATCTCCATGGAAATGAGCAGCACCAGGCAAAGTTAGTAGTCAGATCTGTAACTGAATAACATCTTATCGGCGACAAGCAGGTGGCGGACTCCCGAATCAGAAAAGTTACATGATGCACCTTTAACAAGCTATGAAAAAAGTGACTAATTATGTAAAGTTTTAACAAAACATTGCATTGAAATTGTATCCAGTTTAGTCAGGCGACACAGTACCAGATTTGCGTATGCTAGCACTTATGACATGTTATGACAACTTGGAAATGAATCCTTTTTTCGTTTCTTATTTCCATCTCGCAAACAGTTTTCAAGTTTTTAAACATGTCAAATGTTGCTACTGTACTCATGGAAAATGAGTACATTTGACACTTTTTTTTTAGTAAGGGCGCACGGATGCGTCGATCAGGTGGCACACTCTGCTCACGCCACTTCTCTTTTCACTTCCCTCTCTTTTGGATTGCACAAGTCCAGTTATTGCATGTCAGTATTTCATAAAACAAGGAAAAAGAGAACTTCCATGTAGTGCACGCTCAATACCTTTACTTCAACTATTACTATTTCCAAACTTTGTATATTGATGATTTTTTGACTTCTTATGAAAGACATGGAAGGTTAAATCAAACTCCATATAGTTAAGGGGTAACTGCTTGTTGTAATGAGTAACTATAAGCCATTATTGATCTGAATTGTAAAGAAAAAATAATCACTTAAATCACATAAAAAAATGTGGAAAAGATGCCTCAATACATTTGTTTTAAGTCAATATCAATATTTTATGCTTGTATTACACACACAGAAAATATAAATCAAATAAAAAAGTTAGAAATAAATACAAATCTAAAAATCATTACATTTGTTGTTAATTAATAGCAAAAACAATCGAACAACAACAAATCTGGTCCATGCGCATGATTACACGCTTTGCTTGCGTTCACGCTACATTTACCACATCCAAATTTGGACAAAACTAGGACCAAACCCAAAACTAAACCTGGATTGGATCAGGACTAAACAAAATCTCCATCAGGGACTAAAATAGACTCAATTTACGACCAAAAAACTAGCGCGAACGCATTGTAAGCAGCTTTTTCCATCTCCTTTTTAATGCGCGTGTTTCTCAAACCCTTTTTTTTTCCCTTTTACAGTGCAGCGTGCATAACCATAAAGCACTGCACTAAAATGTGATCTGAAGCATAACCAGTTACACCGATCATTAATTCATAGCTCTTTACACAGTGCGCACTTTGCAGTCTATGGAAAGCTGAATGAACTGACTCCACATTACCCCGAGAATAGCTCCAGACGTACTTTGTCTCCACTGTTAAACCTTCCGAGTGTGAGATTGGTCAGCCATGGACACAGAGTCTGTAATTACCCTTTATAATTTCCCATTTAGCCTGCACTTCCAGCAGATGTAGAAATGTGCGCCCGTTCTGTAAAGAGCTTTACGTTCGGGTAACCTTGCACTTTTTCTACAGGGCGCAGCCAGTCAGAGAAGTTGAACTCGTCCACTGTAGTTCATTAAAATCAAATTCTGGCTATGAAAAAGATGGTAAGTTCATTATGTGGAGAAATTGGGTCGAAAGGTAGTTTTACAGTGGGTACAATTTTAGAAAAAAATTAAAAATAAAAGGAAAAACATGCAGGGAACAAAAATATGATATTTTCATTATGTGTGGGAGACAAAAAAGTAATGCTGGCCATGGAAAAAAAGTATGTTATAGATTATATATAGTAGAGTTTATTATGTGGAGAAAGAATGGGATAGTTTTATGTTGTAAGGTTTTGGCTAAAGGAAAGACAAAAAGCAAATGCCATGTATGGAAAACATGGTATGGTCATTATATGGAGAAAGAATGAGTCAAAGGGTAGTTTTATGTGACAACATTTAGAAAATATAATATGAAGAAGCAACAAAAAATAGAAGAAAAATGTTGATGAATTTAAGTAAAAACATATCAAGATTAAGTTCTAGTTCCCGTAGGGGAATATGTCCTGCAGCGTAACCCCCGGAGACCCAGCTCCAGATCTTTGTGCAAGGCTCATGGTCATGACCGGAGACCCAGACACAACGTAAACTCCACACAGAAGGCCCGGTCTGGACTGGGAGTCGAAGACCTTCTTACTGTGAGGCGAGCGTGCTGTGCCACTCTGACACTGTGCCGCCCAAGATTATATTAGTGTGACAAATGTTTTTACCAGGAGTTTGACAGTTGCTGTACACTTTTTTAAGGCCTATAGATGGAGGATTTTCTCATAATCTCACCGATTTATGAATTTGGATCCAGATTTCTGTTAGAAAAGGCAATAGAAAGGTGTGTAGAGGTTATGACCAAAAATATTATAGTATGCTTAAAATGGGGTGGTGTCCTGAGGCAAGGTGGATGCATCCTGACCACAAACAAGAAGGTTGCAGGATTAGTTCCCAGGCCTTCATGTATTTTACTAACCAACCATACTTTGAGAAGTGTATAAACTTCCTGAATGACAAAGTTCGGTTAATGTCACTTAAACAGCCCGATAAATAAGCACTTTACATTTGCGTTTGCTTTTTTAAGTGCACTGTATATTGAAATGAAATGTATTTTTGATTCGAAGATGTACATAATTACAATTGGGCCCATTCTTACGTCCTGGTTAATCATCAATTAACTGATTATTCATAATTCAACTGCATAAAGTCATCTTAAACACTATATGGTACAAAATTGTCCACCACAAGATCTGTGAAATTCCCGGCTGGTGGCACAACCCCTCCAAAGTTCTTCTCCTCTGTTGTTAAACGACAACATGCTGTCCTAGTTTTGCACACGGCTCGGCGAAGACAACGCTTATGTTTAATTCCGCTATTGTCTTTGATGAACCATTCTGTTTGGACTCGGGGTCCCTGAGGAGGAGCATCTGTCTTAGTTTGCGTCTCCTACCTGTGACGCCAAAGTAGGTTGGAACAACAAGTGGAGTGGAAAATGCGGTTCGCTTGTGTAGCCTTAAATTCTGCCTTGATGTTTTTAGTTTTTAACATTTGATAGGTTAGATTTGATCACAAAAAATATTATAATAATTTATAAAATGAATGTGTAATATATTCTGGTTTAGATGATGTTAAGCCAGATGCCTGCCTGCTCCAACTGTTAGTGAGTAAAATGTACTGAGAGGCATCTCGATGCAGCTTGGTAGAGTAATTGACTCGGTACTTCTTTGGTTAGTGGGAAATGCTTAACAAACTGTGCCACTCAGATGTTATATTTACTCAAGCACATTTGACTTTTTTTGTTCTTTTAACCATGCTACAATGTCCACTCATCACAAACATACCTAGAGTTGCATTATGTTTTCTTCACACTTATTTATTTAATCCTGTTCACAAGATCCTCTTGCTCCAAGCCTCAGAAATAACTCCTTTTCAATGTGACGGAATGTTGCATCACAGGTCAAAATCTGAATTTCTTCAACGGACACATTTTAAATAATTATTTTCAAACGTATGTGCCTTAACCTTTTACTTTTTTAAAGATTTTGTGGCCGTAGGCTTTATTAGACCGGAAAGGACAGCGTGAAATTGGGGATGAGAGAGATGGGAGGACATGCAGTAAATTGTCGGAATTCAAACTCACAACACTGCGGCCAGCTGTGGAGCATGGCATATGTGTGCTGTACCTTAACCACTCGACCACCAGGCAGCACGTTAACCTTTCTATTCATGGGGTGCCCTTTTTGTTTGTATAATTATTATTATTATTATTATTATTATTATAATTATTATTATCTTCTTTTTTTGTCAATCTGTTTCTCTAGCCCCGTCCTGTCTTTTTTTGTTTTTTTGTTTTGTGATTCGTTTTTTCCTCCATTTTGAAAAAAGAAAGAAAAAAATAATTTAAAAAATTGGAACTTCTACTGTGCAGTTTCTAAGTCTATAAACCATCACCTGATTTGTTATGAGGATTTCTGGTGTGATCTATTCATTTTTTTATTCCCCAATGCCCAAATTGCTCATTGGAAACAAGAGCGTAGTTTTGTTTCCAAACATAGATGTTATTTTCAAATAGAAAATGTAAAATAATTTCTGACAAAAAACATGTTTAAATAGGAATTAAAACCACAAGCATGACATCTTTAAATGATGTGGATAATTGTGTTTCTTGCGCCGCTCTTTCAGGTTTAGTCAGTCTATTCTTTGAAAATACTCAATTCTGTGGATTATGTAATGTTGTGGTACATGAACTCAAAGTTATAAATCATTTTTTATCCTATTTTTATTTCTACTTGCACTGTACTTGTACTTGAGTAATATTATTTTGAAGTGACAACACTGGAGCGCAATATATAGAAATGTCTTACTAAAATAACTCGGACAAATATTACGTACGCCACCATATTGAGCCCATCTTCCAAATTCCACCGTTGTGTCTTTTTATTAGACTTTTGATGGGGCATAGAAGGACAATTCTGCATCCCATAATTCAGCAGAATGGAAGAGCTGAGCACTTGGGTTGTCATGGAGAATCACAGGCGTGGGACTGTACAGCACTCCCCAGTGAGGAGACGTGAGATGCGGCCTCGTAGAGAAAACCTGGAGCAGTTACAAATAGGTAAATAATGATCAGAAATGGGAGCTTAGTAGAGCGTGAGAGCAGAGATAGGATCACATTGGTTTTGTTCCCATGACATCACAACATCCTAGAATTATAGTTTAAAAATGAGCAGGAACAGATCAGAAATCGATGGTAAAATCCGCGGTTTAACTGTCAGATTTCAGATTTGTTGACCTGGTTTATGGTTCATATTTCTGTAATTACAGGGTGTATCCACATGAAACAAAAACCGGAACAAAGTTGAACGTCTTTTCTGTCAGCATAAATAAATGAAATGAAAAGTTGTTTTATTTACTTTATTTCACAATAGATTGAGGAAGTGGTGCCATTATTCAACCCCAAAGGCATGATTGTTGTCAGTTGAAAGGATTTTAAGCTTTGAAAGTTTGTGAAGCCAATCCCAAACAAATAATAATGACAACGTTAATGGATGTCTATTCTGAATATTTTGTTAAAAAAAACAGTAAATCTCCCATAGTTACATAGGCTCACCATCTGAAATTATGACATCAAATTCTAAAAATGCAACATATTAGATGAACTCTCAAAGTAAAACAAAATACAAACTATATCACTTTTCCTGGTGTGGAAAATGCCATGTTATTGCTTTGCCTGTTATGTTCCACAGTGTGGCATTAAACCGATGTATCTTGCATTTATTCAACTCCGGTACAATACATTGAAACACATACATTCTTACAGAGAGCAACGTTGAAAGAGAATATTTGCGAATGAAGTGAATTATTGATGAAAATCTGAAGTTGCTTATTCTTTTTTGACATTTTGACTTAATAATGTCACGGCCTTTGTTATTTTAAAAAAAAGCTCTATTGACACATGTTTTAGAGTCCAGATAACGATTACAATCACCAAAAAATACAACTACCATTAAAGTGGGCTAGTCACGATTAGTCCATTAATCGTTAACTTGGCCTGCTTGTCTCGACGGACAGAGAAGGTTAAAGCCATAAACCTGTATCTTACATAGGGTAAATGTTGGATTTTGCCTATAGACTGTTTGTTTGAAGCTTGAAATGGCCCTGTCAGTAAGTGAGGAAGTGCACATTTTGTCAACAGAATGTGAAAAAGATTGCGAAGTGTCAGTGCTGAGTTAAGCTATTGGAACATAAGGTATGGAATTGTTGCTTTAAAGGCCTTTTAAGAGAAGGCTGTCTAAACTATACTGTATGTTGTTCCATAGTTTACTGAATCTGTGACTATTTGTGTTAAAGGTCAACAAAAGTCATTTTTATTTCGTTTTTTAGTTGAAATTATTGAATTAAAAATCAAGATTGATAAATAAGAGAAATTGTGATTAATTTGCTTTCCTACACTTGCTTTAGGAACAAGTTATTTGACTCACAAATCTGTTCTTGTAAAATAAGTAAGTAATAAATAATAAAAAGTAGGTGTAAACCCGAAATTGTCAAAGAATGGTCCCAGTTAGAAAAGGGTTCGAAGGTAGTCATCTGGATTTTGGAAATCAAGATAATACTAATAACAATCTTTTTTTCTCTCTCGAAACATTTTTAATTAATAATCCACAGTAAGAACATTCCAGCAAAATATGTAATTGCAATGTTTCTGACAAATGATGCCTTTGCGATAACGGAACAATTTTTTTAATTAAGTCTGAATGTCAATATTTCTATTTGTCTAATGTCTGTTACCTATGTAGGTATCCATTTATTGTGTCCATAGCAGGAGTTTCGAGGCCCAATTACCAGTGCCGACAACGCTTTGTTAATTTCAGTCCAATATTCAGTAATGATAGGAGAGGCCCAAAACGCAATCGTGGGCCACTTGACACCCAGAGTTTCCATGGGCTATACTCTCAGATGTGACCACTACTATACCGACACATTTCCCCAGCGGCCCCGGGTTGACTCCAGGATAGCGCCGCTGCAAAATAAAAAACTAACGCCGTTCTGTGCTCGCGAGAGTGGGGAACAGAATGTCACCATGTCTGTGCAAGCAAGAGAGAGAGCGAGAGGGGGAGAGAGACGCAGGGAGCTAGACAAATCTAGTTTCTGAAAAAAAAAAGAAAAAAAGGGGGGGAAACATAGCCTGTCTGTGCACTGAAGCTGCAGAAATGCCTTACGTAAGGAGTCCTCTCTGCTAGTCCCCAAAAAACAACGAAAATCTATAAACACACGGAGACACACAAGCGCACATTTAACCCCGCTCACTCTTCCGCTGGCGCACACACACACACACACACACACACACACACACGTTTGGATGACTACACCGGGGAGGACAGCTGTGTACTCCCAAAGCTAAACACTATCCGTCTCCATAGTCTCAATGGTACGACATGGGAGCCAGCGATATGAATAGGCAAATGCGGCGAGCAGAGCGAAGAGTACCATTGTATAACAGAGTGCAATAATGAGTGTCCTTTCTACACAATAAATGTAAATTAAAAAATGTGTATGTGTATAGTGATGTATCTAATGTGAATTAATAATACAAATCTTAGCTTATTTTTTTAATTTACAGAGATCAGTTCAGCCCATTGTAGCTACACTGGTTATGACTTATAATCATATTTATGGTTGCAGTTCAGATTATATAAAGACATTTTTTATGCTATGAATAATTTAAAATGATTTATAGATCAACTCATTTTTTTCATGACTGTATGAAAACAATGAACTAAAGTAAAGATTGCAATAAATAGACTATTTAACAGTTTGGGAAACACTTTAAAATAAGGTTCCTTAAGAAACCATTTATAATGAATTAGTAAGCACTAGTTAATTGTTTATAAGCACTTTTAGCATTTTATTAAATGGTTATTGAAAACAGTTTAAAAACAGCTCATGGTTTATTAAAACATGTTTTGGTTATTGGCTTATTTACATTTATTTTGTATTATAAGCCATCTACAAATGCTAGTAAATGTCTGTGCTTAAAAATGTCTTATAAATAGAATGGTAAAGAACCTGTTTTTAAAGCATCAACAAAGTTTGAAACAAACATATTCAAAATGTTGGAACGGAGGCCACAAGAGGCAAAAGTGAAGTTGAATATGATGCGATTTCAATGGAGAAATTTGTATAATTGGAATATCACAAACTATCAATAATCAGGCTGGTTTTTGCAAATGAAAACAACTTAGATACATGTGAGGGCCAAGTTTAAAGACAATTACTATTGTATTTGTCTTTTTTTCTATTTAAAAAAAAGGAGATTATGGAAGACACATCATTTTTAATGAAGGCAAAATCCTAATTTTTAGGTCAGCAAACTGAAAATGTGCAGCATGTCCTTTCCTCTTTCATCATTTTGCAACCATCAACCATTCAGATGACATATTTAAATTATCTATTGCCTTTAATCACCTTATTTAGACTGTTGGCACCACAAGCAGTATCAATTTAAGAAGTAGTCGCATAGTAACTGTAACAGTAACTTTTAATGTCATGGCAGCCATTGTCCTATCAGTGTTGGTACTAGTAATAGTAGCAGTAGTAGTACTTGTTGCGTTATTGTCCATAAGGGAAAAACCACACAAAAAAACAAAAAACATAACAGTAGCAACAGTGAGTACTTGGAATGTGCAACTCAATGATATCATGAAGCAGAACAGCAGCCGGCAGCCCCCGTGCACACGTGCCCAGACGCAGTACGCTGTCAGAACAATAAGTACAGACACCACCCCCCCACTCCTCACCCCGCTCTCTCCTCGCCTCCCTCTCCGCTCTCTGCCTCTCTACCTTCAGCGTTCTAACAAGCCGTGCTGTACAGTTTTATTTACACCGGCCCCTTATCAGTGCCACAGCAGCACACAGCCTGCCAATTGGAGAGGACAGGCGGAGAGGCAAAGAGAGCGAGAGAAAAGAAGGGGAAGAGAACGCACAGGCCGCCACGCAGGAACTGCCTGTACCCAGCGTTGCACAGAGGTGGTGTCAAGACCCCCTCCACCACCACCCCCCGCAGCCGCCAGCCAGGACCTCGGCGGCGGAGTTATCAAGCAGTTTGGGCTCGAGCCAGCTGCTGTTGCAAATAATAAGTCACTCTGGTACATAGACAGGTAGTACATGGGAGGCAGGGAGGCGAGGGGAGGCGGTGGTGGGGAGTCTTCCATTTAAGGATGTAATGAAGGGTATGCCCACTTGTCGCAAACGTTTATGGGGGCTGGGAGAAGGCTAAGAGCTGACAGGAATCATAACAGGGGCTGGGAAGTGGCAGACAGGTAGGGAAGAGCGGAAAGGTTTAGAAATAATAGAAAGTTCAAAGGGATGAGTGGACAGACTTGACGCGCACTAACAAATAAATATGTCAATACATAAAATGGTTTGAAAAAAAACCCAAATAGGATGCCATCATATTGTTTATTTTCTAAATTCAAAGGCAAGAAACGGTTGACTGGAGTGAAAATAGGAGGTGGGAATTGTGACAGGTGGCGGAGTGGACAATGGGTTTGTTTAAATGACAAAGTAATAGAAGATGATTGAGGCTGAGGACTGATCCCTGTTGCACCCCTCAAATTAGTTTTTGCTGTTGTATTATTAAATAAATTAAATTAGACTGAATATGTGATTTTAATTTTTTTTTTTGAATGGATAATGTATGTAAAGGAAATAAATTGAAATCAATAAGGACAGAGATCCACATATCTAAATTAAATACATGAAATAGTGATGGGCGGATTGATGCCAAATACTGACTGAGGTATTAAAAAGGATCAATTTTCATGTAGAAATATATTTGATGTATTCAAAACTTCTCCAAAAATAGAATAAAAAAATACAAATTCAATGTTTATTTTTTTTTAATACATTGTTTAGATTTTAATTCATCTGCACATTAATTACATTTTTAGTTCAGTTCAAGCTGGGGTGGAGCAAAGGCAATGACGCCAAGGTAAGATTATTGAACATAGAGAAGTTTCAATGCATTTTAATACAACACTCACTTTGAATCGCTGATATGCTTTATGATTGGGGGTTATAGTGTGCGTGCATAATTTGTACACAATTTTGTTTCATTTGAAAAGATAAATATAGGGCCAGCACATTATTCAGTTAGGTCATTAGGAGCATAAGCTACAACAACATTGCTCAACACTTTGAAACTAAACAGGTGTTTAAAGTAAATATGACTGAAATGCTTGTATGCTTGTATGCTTTTGGAGCAATATGTATGTTGCAAATAACAACTAATACAATTGTAATATTGATTTCTCCCCTCTCTCTTGAAGTTTACACTACATTATAACAAAATGATTGCACAAACTGCTTTCACCCCTTGAGCATGTACTAAGAGAGCACAATAACAGTTCACATCATGCACTTAGGTTCATTTCTAAAAGGCAAAAGCTAAAATCATCTAAATTAGAGGCTGATCAAGGCTGCGACATTTGAAAACATGAATATCTCCAGGCAAGAGTCACACTTACAAAGTCTAGTGCTGCTGTCTCGAATATGAAATGCGATTTCCATCTGTACTTGGCAAACACTACGTAGAACATACATAATGTACTCTACACGGCGACCAAACTCGATGTCTTTATGGAAACAGATAAGACACGATAATCTTGTTTTTTCTGCAAACAGGAAGGTTAGACGGTCCCATCAAAAGGCCCCGCGCGCTCCTGATGAAATTGTTATTGACGGAAGGGGAAGAAGAAATCAAAGGGAGTAGAGGAGAGAGAGAGAGGGGATGAAGACAGAATATTCAGGTCGCCTCTGACAGCTTTACGGTCTGTTGCGTCGAAAAACCATGGGGATGTCTAGGGAAGCAGACAAATATTGACTTGCCGCCGCACAAATCCATGAGTTTCTAAATTTGGCGCCAGAACAAAATCTGGGATTAGAAAATATTAAACATTTATAAGATATTTATAAAAATAGATCAGCTGGGGTTGCAACATCAGTTTGTGTTTGAGGAGAGAACAACTTCTTAATTCTTTTTGCTGTGAAGTGATAGGTTTGTCCGGTGGGTTAGTCTCTGTGTTTTTTGGATAACGTTTAGTCTGGGACACTTGAACTATGTATATGTTTTATGAATTGCTAAATGTATAAAATGTTTTGCCTAATTTACCTAAGACTTGAACAAGACATGAATATCCAAGAGGGTAACCGTCCACATTCGATGGATGCTTGCTAGGTAGAAGTTCTGCAAATTTGAATTAAACATTTTGAATTTCTTGAAGACTCACTTGCTGAATTTAAATGGTACATCATTATCAAAGAGGGTAAATTCTGGCAATCAAATCATGCAAAGGTGCCAAAACCTTAAAGAAATATCCACTTTATTGAGGACTTTTAGTCATTTTGCTTGCTGATCTATATATGGGACACTGAAATCGGAGTGTGTACATTTTGGCTATGTTCACACTGCAGGACAAATATGATTTGTTTTGCCCATGTGTGACCTGTATGAGATTTTTTCAGGAAAGTGTGAACAGCACAAATCCGATTTGATCAAATCCGACCCAGGCCACTTTCGTATGTGGAAACAAATCCGATATGCATCGGTACTTTTAGATAACCTGCCCTTTTTATTCCGTCAACACAGTGAGCTACATGTGACACTGTGTTCTTTTGCGCGCATGCGGGCCACATCACGATGACGGCAATCGCCATTTATGAAATCAGAGATGTGAAATCAGATTTAAACAAAAAATTCCTATTTGGGCATCATACCCTGCATTGTGAACATAGCCTTTGGCACAACAGTCATGCAAAGGTGACTAAAGATACAGAATACTCAAAATATAAAGTTTTAGATAGTTCACAAGTACATCAAGCGTGTTTAGGCCAATATGGATGAATTGGGGTATAAGCTCCATGTGCAGCTGGCCGCAGTGTTGTGAGTTCAATTTCCGACTCCAACTATTTACTGCATGTCCTCCCTTATCTCTCATCCCCCATTTCGTTCTCATCTGTCCTGTCCAATAAAGCATACGGGCCAAAACTGAAAAAAATAAACACACAAAAAAAACGGGGTGTAAGCCAGTACTATATTGTTACTAATCATGTTCAAACAAGGTCTGAAGCAGATCTTAACCTGGACTGTGCATGCCCTCGACCCAATCAAACCCGGGCTAAAGTGATTTGTTTATCCAGTAGCCTCCGACAGACTCCTCTATGTTCCAGAGCCTCTTGTAACTGTTAACTGCTGTTTTTGTCTTACTTTTTCTGTGAAACGGACTGGCCATTTTCCAGAGCAAAGAGCCCCCAGGAAATAAAGGTTGTCTGAGTGCATCTTGCTCCATCCTTCTAATGCTAGACTTGTGTATTTACCTTCCAACAGCTGAACTGTAACGTACATTTTTCACTTGCTGTAGGATTAAGAAAGATGCAGGGAAAGGTTTAAAAGGACTAAGACAGACAAGATAAGAAAAGTTAAAACCACTAATAAGGTAATTGATAAAGTGTACAATGTGATTGGTGTAGACACTGGCACACTCTAGTGACTCTTGAACAACTGTAAATTAAAAACAAGTTTATGGGCAGTTTTGCAACATCACACTAAAACAAATCTGATGAGTACTCGACTAAATGCGACTGGTCAACTACAAAAAACAATCGTATTTTGATCATTTTAATTGTCATCTGGACGCTACAGATTCTAAAACATACAAAAAGAATTTATAGCACAGACAGTGCCATTTTTCAATCAAAATGCTAAAAGAGAATAAACAGTTTAAGATTTCCATCAATAATACACTTTATTCATTAATATTCTCTATATCGAAGCCTTCAGTCACCAAATGTCAAACTCAATGTAATAGAATAGAAATAATCATTTGACTTGATCACAGAAATAATCGTTAGTTGCACCGATACCGATACAATTTACCTGAATTTCACATATTTTGGTCAGTTTCGTCTGTTGCTAGCTAATCTAACTACGGAATAACTTGGCTTCTTCGCCATCTTCTTCAAATCTAGTATCTCGTCTTGAGTGAATCCTGCTTTTAAATGCGAGCTGCAAAATAGACATGCATCATTTAGGAGAAGGCCCTTAGCTCCCCAGCTGCCAGAACGCCTCTCCTTCAGCACACTGCCATCCTAAACTCAGCGATAGCGCAAAGCTTTGAAGGTATTTCTGAGGTTCTTTCATGTAATTTTACCGTTGCGTTGCTTTGAGTAGAACGGACAGTTTGACAGTGTGGAGTCTACAGAGTGTGTTAAGAGCAGTTAGCATATAAAAGCTACAGATTGCAGTTTGAAAATCAGAGGTTTTGATCTGGTTTACTCATTACTGGCTAAAACGAAACAATAAATTATCAGGTTCAACTTTTGTGGATTTATGCTTGGATATTTACACACTGGATATGAATAATTTCCATCAGTAATCATTCCTCACCTTTTAATATGGGACAAATGCCTTACCAAACCAACAGAAAAACACAACAAAACTTAAAACGTAATTCAATTCAGGGCTGGGTAAAGTTCCCCTGAAGATCCTAGAATTCCTACAGTTTAAAATGGATCTGGAGCAGGTCAAAATTCTATGGTAGAGTTCACTGTTTAACTGTCAGATTACAGATTTGTTGACCTGGTTTATGGTTCATATCTCTGTAATTACCGGGTCTATCCACAAGAAACAAAAACTGGCACAAAGTTCAGCGTCTTCTCTGCCTGCACAAATAAACAAAACCAAAATAGCTTCAGAAAGTGGTGCCATTATTCAACTCCAAATGTGAGATTGTTGTCAGTTGAAAGGACTAATATTGCAGGTTTGTGATGACAAGGCTCAACATGAGTGGATTCTTTGAGACTAATGTTGAAAGCTGAACACACGCCGTAAAAATGTTAGAGGCGGTGGATTATTTATTATTCCATAGACTAGCCTCATCTTCGTCAGAGCATAAATATCAACCTCGGTACACCAGCGTGCCTCGGATCTTTTGTCAGCTCAACTACCTCTCGCATCTTTACGGTGTGTTCAGCTTTCAATATATTTATCAAGTTATAGGCATGATCCTTAACGCTTTTGAACATTTTAGTTCTTCTGGCTTGATTAGCAGATTTCTATTTTGGATACTTCTTCCAAAAACAGTGAATTCCCCATAGAATTTCATAGATTACATAGAATCCATCAGATCATTTTCACCAATCATTCAGCCCTAGAGTCACCCACTACTACTGCACTAGGCGTTCTCAAGGTTCTATTGCCACATTTGTCCCGTCTGGGCATCTAGTTAGCGCAATCACCCTGCTGTTTCCAGACACAAATGTCACCCAACACCCCCCCAAACCTGACCCACCTTCCGGGTCAACCTCGAGCCCATGTGGTCCCAAACATCCCAACTCCCAACCCCCAACCCTGAGGCGTCCGAACCGGAGAAGAATACGGGGCATTGAGGGGCTGGCGGGGGTGGGTGAAGAAGCAGAAGGGTACAGGAAACGCGGATATCTAAAAAAAGGTCCAAAAGTTGTGCAAGAAAAAGGAAGGAAAGGACACGAGTGTTGAGGTGGTGAGGAGACTTCTTTTGTGAGGGCAGGCAGGAAGTGAGCCGACACAGGATCTGGTATTAATAGTTGTTTTTTTGTTGGTGGTGGTGGTGGTGGTGGTGGACGATCGAACGCAAAAGGAAAATCTACGATCAAAAGCGCGATAAAAATCAACAAGTAAATGAGAGATGACATGTTGAAATCAAGGTTGACCACTCAATAGTGATGAGTAAAACATGAAATAACCTACTGTTTGAAGTGCTCAAAGAATCAAAACGTGGCGTGGTGCTAAGGAGAAATTCCACTTCAACTGGAAATCGATGTTGAGAGTTTAAAGTGTCATTTCATCTTTTAAATGCAAGTCTTTTATGGTGAGCACATATTTGCATTGTAAAGCCTTTTCTAATATACAGTCAATCAAGATAAGATACTTAGTTGGATAGATTCAAAGTGTACATGACAGGTTAGATTTTCACCAAAATGTAGTAGATTTGTACTAACGATCTTGCTTAGTTTTCTCTAGTTTGATCATTTAGTTAAATGTACAATGTGCACTTCCTGTTTGGACAGCAGATGTGACAAAGGTAGAGGTAATGCTGCGTTCGGAGGTTGGATTCTCTGAGTTCCGACTTGTAAATTCACATTGGAACGCCCTCACATTTCCGATTTCCCACTTGCAGTCGTAAAAGTACATAAACTGCAATGTACATAGTTTTTCCGACTTGACAACTGGAACACAGAAACTCGGTATAAATGGAACGCAGCATAAGTCCATAAGTGTTATCCAGCTACTGTAAACAAGGGCCGAAACCCGTCCAGTTTAATCAATGAAAATGTTTTTGTTTTTTACAATAGACTTTTATACAGGCTTTATTTTATTATGCATTTACACAAACAGCTTATTCACATTCTGCTTCATAAGGAATCAGAATACTTTTTATTTAAATGTTTTGGTATTTTTTAAATTTTCTTCACAGTGCAGTATATTTGGACATAGTTTATTTGTTTTATTGTGTCTATTCGAATAAATACTTTTTTTGGGGGGGCATTTTCATTCTTGAATCAGAAAAAAACCCCATTATTGTTATGTTCAAACAAGGAAGTTGCTTTGGCAAAATGGTGCAACATAAATATCAAATGGTAAAAAAAAAACCAAAAAAATATTATACAATAAAGTCATGCATAAAATATGTTGTTAAATAAAAATAAATGTCAGAATAATAATAATATTTAAAACAAAATCTGAGTATGGACAGAAGATTCAGTCGCAACAATATAATTTTACCACTGGGAAATTACAAGTTCTATCATCAATCAAATATGATCGTACAATGACATCTTAGCTTGATAGACATATTTTTTATAACAAAATCCAATAAATACCAGGCTAAGAAATCTTTGCACTTTATTTATACACCACTCTATCAAACAGAACTGTTCTTTCCAGACCCAATCGTTTTCACTGCAAGTACAAACACTGTCCAATATTAACGTGTGTCTTCCGGGAAGTAGCCAGATCCCAGCTCAGACCTGACCAGCGCGTGAACCCTCTGACCAGCGCCTAGACCGGGCCAGCCGCTCTTTACTGTGCCGTAAATGTGTTTATGGTCCAGGGGGAGGAGATGTGCCGAGGAAAAGTCATTTGGGAGCGACTGCGGGTGCCTGCGGGGGGCGCTGCTGCGGGCACGGGTTTAAGATGATTGCACCCGGCTTAAGTGCCGCTTGTAACATCACATTTTTATTTATTTATTTCTGCAGGGGGGCCAAAGAAGAGCGCTGGACCTGTGCCTTGGGAGAGCAGACTGGAGAAGGTGAATTCGGTGGCGTTTATGGAGTTTACATGGGCAAGATGAGACACGCCGAGTAGAAGCAAAGTGGCTCTGTGGATTGGAAATTGCAACCTTTGAAAAAGAAGTGAACCCGATGTCTACGGCTCACTAAAAGTGGGTCTTTTATACTGTCCGAATTGAGAATGATTTTAAAGATTGGAGTAAAATGAAATCAAAGGGATTGTTTAAGTTTACAATGAGTTCGCAACGGTAAATGATTTTAAATGCTGTAGAGCTTAAAATATATTCGAATTTGATGGCCGCAGATTGGTGGTCAACACAGTGAGTCGTTCTGACAGATTCATTTAACATTGGTTTGAAAGAGTCACTGGAACCTTTACCAAGGCTAGAAACATCAATTTAGGTCTGTGTCACAGTGCGAAGTTTGTTATTGACGTAATTGTGGTGGAATTACTTACATTTGCAGTGAAAATAACTGCTTATGATCATTTAGGACAATTCAGCAGGAGACTTGAGCGCAATAAAATGTTGTCTGCGGGCCGCAATTGGACCCCAGGCCATAGTTTGGACACTCCTGCTGTAGATGTTTTAATGTGGTTTGGATTTGAGCAAAACCGAAGCCAGAATGTATATGCAAAAATGGTGATATTTACGACAACTATTTTATTTGTGTGTTTTTTAATGTTTTTAATCTGTGTGCATTTTCCAGGTAAATTGTACTTTTTAGAGTATGGAATGTTGAAACACCTTTTCCTTGTAGTCAAGATGTCCAGCCCAGTCTCATGCTTCCCCCCTCCTCTTCCTCCACTCCCTCCTCATCCCTCCTCTCCCTCCTCTCCCCTGCAGTCAATAACCTGACACCTTTTATGGCTTACGATTTCCTGTCTCACTCACACGTCCATAGACAGACAATAAAGTACACCTTAAAGGAGACATATTATGCTTTTTTCCTCCCCCGGGTGTTTAATATGAAACTATAACATAATTAGATCATTATTTTACCATTTGTTCACTGTAAAAAGCAATATTGATCTAAAAGGGTTTCGTAATAGAAACGGGTCCATTGACTTCCTGTTCAAAACTGCAGAACTGAGAAGCCCCGCCTCTTCATAGTGTTATTTACATGCTTTATTTCTTATTTTTTGGATCGAGGCGAAAACGAGAATTTTCTGAGCACTCGAGCCTAAATGCAGGACAATAAAACATTCCTCGAACAATCAAGGACAAATCAAAATATAACTTTGAGCAGGTTAATGGTGAGGGAACACCGTTATAGTTTAAAAAAGTAGATTTTTACATAATACTTACGAGGGTCCATTATTTGCGTGGAGGTTTTTGCTTCTTTGCCTGGACTGTTCCACAATATTAAATGTAACGTATGCGGCTTTTCAAGGCATTTTTGGTGGCAAGAAAAACCCTGCGACTGAATAAACGCAAGATAAGCATGTTTAATGCCGTACTGCGGAACATTCCAGGCAAAGTAATAACCTCTGTTGACAGGTAACTAACAAACGCCTACATCTTTGATAGCCTACGTATTTTCCAAGCTTAAAAAAAACCCTGTTCACATGGTCCATTCACCAGAAGTGTGTCTTGTGTGAAGTGGTTAGCAGTACCAGATGATGGGATATCCTCACAGCCAAACAGCAGGAATCGTTTCTCCCATGCATTTTTCCCCTTTACTACATTCAGGTGCGTAGACTTACATTGTTGTTTATTTTGCCTGATTCCAAAAAAATCCTTTTCCTCCAGCGTCTTAAAACCCTCCACATTAAACTTAATAAGTGCACTTCAAACAGGCAAATCGGATCAATTAGGCAAATCTGGCAACGCGAGCTATTTAGGGGGGGAATAAACTCGCCTTCGAAACACCACTTCACGGCTTTGCTATCATCTGCCAAATGACACCAGGCGCAGGTTTGCTAGCACTTTTCCATTAAGTCATCGCTTTTCTTCGATGTGAGTACGAAAGAGAAAAGCGTGGCGAATGTAGCGGAGAAAGTGGAGATTTGGAGCAGACCCACAGCGCAGATGACATGGAGACCCAATTAGGAGGCCGTCATGAGAACCAGGCTCATCAGCTGGTTTCACTCTGAACCGCAGCAGTTAAAGTTAGCTTGTAGCGGCTAGCACAGCGCGGAGAGGGTGGGGAGCAGGTGAGGACATTGGGTTGGGATTAGCCAGCGGACAATTGACAAGTTTGGAGTTATGGGGCGAAAGGGGATGGGTGGCAAGGGCTAGATATGAAATGATGGCCTGCCGCTCTGGCCCAAAAAGAATTGTCCCACAGAGGGCTTTGTATTTCTTCATAAAATCAAACTGCTTTTGTTCGGCTGACAGGCCCCAACAGCTTTCGAAAAGGTCGGATTTTGTAGGGCTTCTTCTTCATTTTGACAACATGAACTTTTTCCCCGTTCAAAATCCTCAAAAGCGTCTAAAATTTAGCCTTTAGCCTAGCCTCAGACTAGCCGCCATTGCCCTAATTGGTCACACGGTAGGCAGCGCTGGACAGGAGATAAGTAATTTTTAGTCCCAGATCATTGGAACCAACACAACCGCCATCTTTGTTTCATCTTCATCCATGAATTTAACCAAATTGTTAGCATTACGAAACCAAAGCCAACATAGGTTGAGTGGTTCAATAAATATTTTTCGTTATGCCACAACTTTTGAATATATCCAATAGCCTACATTTCTCAATCATACTTCCTACCCAGTTAACATTCATGCAGCATTCATTTTAATGTTTGCAGTTGGGAGACCGTGAACCCCATCCTGTCCAAAAACAAAGAAATAAACTAAAAAACACAACAAAACAATGAAGTTGCCAGACCACACATGTTCAGATCCAGATTTCTGCAAGGCTGCTTCCATTACCCAGTCATGTTTCTAAGCGAAAGTATGTGAGGAAATCCTCTCCTTACACATTCCATACGTCATCACGACAAGCCCAGACAAAATAGCCCTCTTAATATATGCAATGTAAGCTCACCTCCTTCTTGAGCCTAATACACCGCGAGCGCTAAATCAAAGCAGTTAGCTGGCCACGCTCGCCACTCCGACACTGCCTCTCAGGATATAGATAGAGCCGGCGCTGATAGCAGAGCTGCTATGACAGCTCCTGGCAGCCGGCCAAACACGCCAAGTGTGTGTATATATTTGTACGGCTGGAGAGAGAGGGGAGGGGGTGGGGGGTGTCAGCTGAGGCAGAAATAGGCCAAACGGTGAGCGTACAGTTCAGAGAGTTCATGTGTCCTGCCGCGGCCTCTATATGTGCTGCGCGGAATGTGCCACTTTTCCAGTCGTATCTGTGAGACTTGTCTGGGGCGTAGCGTGTAAATATGGTTTATTATACGGTTTATCATGTCCGGTTACAACTTGCTCCACTTTGAAATCCATTTTTGGTTCATTTCGAGTCGGATTTGAGTAGATTTTGATTGCCTTATGTTCCATGTGTCACCTTATGTGCAACAAAGCTTCTGCAAGAACTCAAGACAGAAAACTATGAACATGAATCCGCAACGACAATATTTGGTAAGAGGAATTTGTTTACTTCAGTAAATGTTGTGTCTGTCTTGCAGATGGTTCCATAGCAAAAGAAAACTGAACTGGACGGAACTTTTTAAGAGTGAATGTTTCACCACTCATCCAAGTAACTTCTAGAACAGAACAGAACTCGGGCATATTTACATGTAATTAATATGCACTGTCCCTTAAATAAGATCAAATAAGAAAGAAATAAGCACTTTGCAGGGGGTATTTAAAACTGTTTCAGATTTCTAAGCAGTTTAAGTAAAAAAGGTTTTCAGTCGTACATTTTACATCTTTATTTGAAGGTTTTGGAGGATTTTGGACATCTGTATCATTTAAAAAAGATAAGAGAAACTAAAAATATAGTAAAAACACATGTATTTGCCAAGGACCAGACTTGGGAAGAACTTGGGAGAAAAAAAAGGTCTGGAGCCACTCCCCTGTAGGCCATGCCCTTCTCAGAAACTCGTAATGTTTGGTTCCACCTGGTTTGTAGAGTCAACTCACCCCACAGAGCAAATGTTAAGAATTTCAGTGAAAAAAAAAAATAGCCTGTACTGAACTATATCTTAGCTAGCATGTACAGTATAAAGCCGCATTCGAACTGCTTCACTTTCTTTTAGCACCAGAGCGGGGTAATTCAAGCCCTTGAGCCTTGTGAGTGTCGTTTCGTATGCTACATCATTTTATGCCAAGGCTAAGGTCTCCAACAGTAGTTCAAACACCAGTCCATAAAATATACAGTAGCAGACACTCCATCTCCCTGCTGCAACTTTCCACGCACACAACTTTTGATACGCATCTTAAAAAGAAAAACTGCACCGCATACCACCGGAGTGACAGGACAGCTTTTGGGACGTTTCAACGTCGCCGGGGTTCCTGTCTGATGTTCCAGGAGCATCTTGTTACACCTCCTCTGCAGTTTACATAGCGTTTGAGCTTTTGACGTGCGGCGGGGGCCATGACAGTTTGACAGGGGACATGTGTAGCTTGTCTTCTGCTGTTTTGGCGCCGCTCTCATTACGTCTTTGTCCTCTCAATGTCACTTCTCCCGGGGACGTTGAGACATGATCGGACATCGCGGGGGGAACTTAGCCGGCTATTAACAAGTCATTTCCCAGAGTAACTGCGCCATGCTACATCCATCAAACTCAACGCGCTCCGGGGGGAAAAAGAAGATTCTGCCAGTTTGTTTGGTGTATTGGCTTTAATTAGGCAAATAGAAATGTTGTTTGGGTGTAAATAAGAGTCGTAATAGATTTTTGGATTTCATTTTTATTATTATTTTCATAGCACACGACGCAAGAAAATGGGCAGGTTCACATCAAACATGTTAAATGATCATACAAGAAAGGGGAACCAGGTACCGGGGGAAAACCTCACATTTAGAGAGGTTCTACGTTTCTTGAACTTACTGCTCTCAATCACCAGATGAACGGCTCTTCATCTGCCGAAACAGTTCTTCATCTGCATCGTGGAACTGGCTCTCCTCCTCAATGTTTCTGGCTCCACAGTCTATCTGCAAATTGAACTCCTCAAGGTTTCTTTTTTCTGTATTTTTTCCTTTCAGAGAAGAAGGGTCTAAGGACAGGGGGACTTTGGGACGTTTGTCTGAGGACACGGGATGCTGGGACATTGCTAAATTCCTATGAACATGTTTAATCTGTTTTCACTGTCGAAGCAACTGCTGATGTGATTTAGGGCCCTACAAAAATAAAATGAATTGAAAACTGAAGCTACAGGAATTTGGAACATAAGAACCAGCACCAGAAGGAAAGTCCCTATGTTCCCCGTTTTGTTCTTAAACGTGACAGTTACTAAGTTTATATTCATTCACGTTTACATGCCTGCCAGGAAAACTGGAAAAGTTCAATTCAAACACATTTCACAAAAGTAAAAGTAAACACGGGAACTACAATTGAGGCGTCCTGATTGGATTCTCAACGATCCCAACGACACATGTGGAGAAGTGCGAGTGTAGTTCCTGCTGCATGTAACGGTGCAGTCCCATCACACTAGGAGCAGAAGAGGAGAGGCCTTCAACTGCGCCAGGTAATAAACAGACAGGGAAATATTAGACATGTGTTTGGACTCAGCGGGGATGACAAACTTACGGTCCCTCCACTGTGGACTTGCACGTGTGGTTTCAATGTTTTGGTTTGCTGTGTTAAAGTGAAAGTAAAAACGACATGAGCTTTAGTGCATCTATTTGCGCTGCAGTGTGAATAAGACTTTGCTTATCTATGTTTGCCATTTTTATCAGCAAGTAGAGCAACAAGGTTTTGGTCCCTGAACGTCTCTTGGTCGCCGTTCAGACTTATTCGGCTGTTTGACCTGCATTTAGACTGGGATTATAGGTTTGGGGACAAATTGAGATGTCTCTGTGTATGTAAACGTAGTGACCGTTCCTAAACCTAACCCATATCCCAAATTTACCAATTCCTAATCCTAAACCCCAATCTTAACAGACTGTAAAAAAAAAAAAAAAAAAAAAAAAAAAAAAGATAAGGAAACAAATCTATGTAGCAGGGGACCGACCAAGACAAAACTGGGACAACACAAGGACTACAGTACAAAAAGAGGTCGAAACAAGATCTGAATCAGGGTGGAACCAGGACCCAACCAGAGCAGAGACTTAGAAAAGGAAAATATTTGTGGTTCTCACCCCAAGAAGCCAATGTAGCACCCGAGTTAGCTAAACTACAGTTTGTGAACCATTGAGTTAGAACAACCCTTTAATTTATGCATTCACTGGGAGCTAGTGTCATTCCCAAAGCATCAAGGAGAAGGGCTATTAAAGAAGTCTAGCTTTTAGAGCAAATGTACAGCAGGGCTAAGACACCAAGTTCCAAAATCCCTTTTATTCTTGTAATTTAAAGTGCATGTGACAGGTCTTTGTTTTTCTAATTATGACTTGGTTTGGTGGGAAAGTACTAAATAAGTAGTAAATATGTATCATAGTTTTATATCAGTCAAGTGCAGTTTGTGGGGAAAAAGTTGAAAAGAAAAGTACAAAAATAGTAACAGAATCCCTCCCTCATCAACATAAAATCTGCTGTCTAAAATGTCTATCCAAAATAATATAGTTTACAAGCAAGGTTTTGGCCCTTGTTTACAATACGGTTGCTTGGTAACCATTGCAGAATACAGTATCTGCCGCTCATGCCCAACGAGGAAATACAATAATAAATTTCACAAAAATATTTTGAAAAATAGTCAAATTAAAAGCTTCCCAAGAATTTTCGTAAAAAGAACTGTCTAACTTGGCATATGCACGTTAAATAAATAAATAAATAAATAAATAAATTCTTAAGTTACAGCTTCCTGTTTATGGCGCCAATTTTAGTACTTTTCACCATTTAAAACAGGAGTGTTAAACTAATTTTGGGCCATGGGGCGAATATTGATGCTCAGGCTGGGTCGAGGGCCAAATATACCGTAAAAAAATAAAACAATAAAACCTATAAGAAATAAATAGCTCAGTACAAACTGACCCTGATGCTTCCCAGAATTTATTTTTGCTTTATTTGAGTTACAGCTGATCAAGCAGCTTGAGAGTTTTCAAAATGGAATAAATAACGAAAAAGTCAGCCGTCCCACGGGTGGGACGTACTAAGCCTAAGGGGTCTGCCATCCCACACGGTTCGGGGGGCCAAATTAAAATGTCTGGCGGGCCACATTTGGCCCACGGGCCTTGAGTTTGACACATGTGATTTAAAAGATGACGAATATTTTGTTCTGAATTGGTAATTACTATTGCAAAGGTTCTACTTAATTACACCATTTATTTCAGATGGATAAAACTAGTGTGATTCACCCCAGGTTTTTTTTTTCTTTTTTTTTTTTCAGTATAACAATGAGCTCCACTTGAACTTCAAATCAACTGTTACAAATCAATAACCCTCCACCACCTCCCCCTCCTCTGCGGGAAATCCCATTTCGAGCTATCTCCAAGAAGGCCCTGTTTACTCTGGGATAGCAGCGTCTCCTTCTCGCTCCGTCTCCCCTCTGCTTGTCTGTGCGTATTAGTATTCTGCGGCGCCAACTTGCTTGTTTTCAACAGTTATAACACAATATCCGTGCTTTAAAGCTTTCATGTCGCACCTCCCCATGGAATTAGCAGCGATCCTTGTGTGTCCTGGCTACTTCCAGATGGCTTTTGTGTGCGCTTTTTATCTTCCGCTAGCTGCCTCCTTTCACTTTCTCTAGCGCATTTTTTTTTTTTTTTTTTTTGCCCCATCCACATGAAAGTGCCGTCGGCGGATCTTTGCTTAGCCGGGTTCATTCTCTCCTTCATCCCAAAATATAAAAGTTTCAAAGCGGCGTTTCATGAGGGAGCTTCTTCCATAAATGGGATTCATAGCTTTCTAATCTGCGCGGCGAAATTGATCTAAAAACTTTCCCAGAGCTGTTGCACCCACTTACATAATGCAATAAAATATAATAATAAAAAAATAAAAGGTTTTTGCCGGCGGAGAATATTTACTTTTATTGCCGTTTATGTCACAAACAATCCTCCCACTTGCTTTTCCCTTTTGGGGGTGTGAAAGAACACGATCTACAGCCAGAAAGTCATGGCATTAACGCACATAGCAATGGGCCGGAGTACAAGAAATAAATCGCAGAGGACATTGTGCTCAAAGTAAGGATTTAGAAATAACCCTGGTAAAAGACTGAGAACAAAACTTTCATGTAGTGTTACTCATTTTCTCTATATTCTCAGCGACATAGTTGCTGTAATAGCTTCCACAGATTATTGCCGTTTCCATTTTTTGTGAATTTGGTATTTTAGAATAATGTTTGAATTATCTATTGGATTATAGAATTACTTCTGGATTTTGCTACTTTTTCTTGTTTAAAGGTGGGGTGCTACCATACTGTGTAATATTTCTTTTGTCATTATATAAATCCAGTTCATTGCCAACAATAACATTTTATTGTTTGAATAATATTTCGTTTACTGAAACATTATCGAGGATGTAAGATGTAATACAAAGAACAATTTATATTCAACTACTATTCAGCACCATGCTTCTTTTAAATCTGAAATCAAGTACTCCCTGGCAATTGTTCGCATTCCTCAGGTTGGAAAACACTGGTGCAGACATGATCCATGACTCCTCAAAGGAAGTTATGAGTTTGAGTTCTTACAAACTTTTTTTCCTTTCGGTTGGCCTTTTGTCCATCAAAGGTTGAAGCAAACTCCAAGCCATTTTCACATTAAACGGATTACCTCGCTTAACCAACTACGTTACCACTTGTCGCACCAACGTACCCCGTCTTCCCCCTACCCTTTCATGCATTCCCGGCACTCTAAAACTCTTCTCAACCCAAACATGAAACCTTTCTCCCGTCTATGTTCAAAACGCCCTCCGTACTTCCCTAGCTGCCATCCCTACCAACATTTACTGTCACTCCGCTTCAAAACCTCGCTATGATCCCCGTCCAAGCTGTCACCTATACCACCGACTCCCCGCACATCCCTCTGCAAGTCGACTTCCACCTGCAGACAGCACCCATGTCCTTCCCATCATGCCCCAACAGTTGGGCCTTGTGGTAAACGGCGTGACGACGTGTCATAGGAACGCCGCTGATTATTAGAGGACATTACGAGGATCAGCTGATTGAGCGCGACAGTTGGTTCATTGTTTGCCGTTTAGGTGCAGACGTGGGCAGTTTTCCGTGGGCATAGCATTGTTAGGATAAGTGAGCAGGCATGAGCAGGTCGGTATTGTAGCGCGAGCAGGCATGAGCAGGTCGGTATTGTAGCGCGAGCAGGCATGAGCAGGTTGGTATTGCAGCGCATGTAAAGGCGAATTGACTTACTAACTTCGTTAGTGCTGGAAAAACCGCAACTTAGCATTGAATTCAAATTACAATATGCCATGACATTAAGGAGAAATAATTCAAGTCAAGTTCACAACTGAGTCTTCATGGAGGTTGTTGACATGGCGATACCTCAGAAAAGTGAACAGATTGCTTTGTAGATGTTAAAATACAGTAGCATTTAGCTTGCAGCTGAAGTTAGCATTCTTGGATATTGTCTAGAAAATGTGTCTTGTTGGACCACTTTATTCTTCTGTGTCAGTATACAATAGATATTGTTGTTGTACAGTTGGTTTCAGAGGTTTAGTGGGGTCGGGGCCCTTCATTGTCGCTTGCGGGTGTAAATGGCTCTTGAATGGTGACTGGGGTTGACAGGATTGCCGACTTACAGTGGTCTGCATTTGGTCCATTTGACTTGTTTATTTTTGCCACAGAACGCACAGCTTTCAACTCGACATCTTTACAGGGACTTCGGTTGTTCACCCTTTGGTTTTTGTTCCCCTACTCGTAAAATATGTACTACTTATTGTATTACCATGTCTTAAAGACCTTAACAGATGACCTTAGAGCCTAAAGAACAGTAATGAAGTCAAAACAGAAGGCAAAGAAGTTTGGCTTTTGTTATGGGAATAAAAGTGTTAGCTATAATATACATTGTATTATTAAGTGCACATATTATGCAAAATTCACTTTTTTGAGCTTTTAGCCATGTTTTAACATTGTTCCCTCATCAAAAACATACCAGGAGTTGCATTTAGCTGTTATTACTGTTTGAGGAATCCTGGTTAGAAAATCCTCTCCCCTCCGACAGTCAAAACAGCCGGTTCAGAATCCCCGCGATAACTGACGTGGCTCTGACGTGGCTCTGACGTGGCTCTGACGTGGCTCTGACGTGGCTCTGACGTGGCTCTGACGTGGCTCTGACGTGGCTCTGACGTGGCTCTGACGTGGCTCTGACGAGGCTCTGACAATCTTCTGCTGTTTTTAAGTTCATAAATCATCGCCAGACTCGTTCTGTGCTTTTCTGCCGTCTTATCACGATCAGTACAACTGCGTCATGAGACCAGGCAATGAGAGCCATGCTGTATTCAGTGAAAAGCTTATATTAAACTGTTGAGTGTCATTTTGGTTTGTTTTTCCTAAAATATGAGATGCATGCCGAAGTAAAAGGTACTCAAGAGCATCCTGTATTTAAAGGCCGATAACGATACAAATAAAGCATAATAAGTGCCGTTAAAATGATTCTTGTTACTAGTGCCACAATTGCTACACAGTGAGCATACACAAACTTACTTTGCTTAACAGGCAACTTGCAAGATACATTCAATGTCAGTTTGGAGCATGTCAATGGCTGCTGCTGAGTTGCGGCACTAATTATAAAGTTGGTATTTGCGTCTAATTGCTGTAATTGTTCCATTTTGCATCCTTGCCGTCTTCATCGGGTTTACCTTACACTACCCTACAGAATTAAAAATATTCTATTGTTTAAACATATAGAACCACAAGCGCTGCCATTTATGTATCCACCGTTTACCAAACATGCCTCATTTATCAGATTCACTGCCATTTTACAAAAAAACATTCCCACACACACAACATACAAAGGTGGCCCTGAACACTGCCCCATCTGCATCGGTCAACAAATATCTCCTAGACAACATTTTAATTGGAATCTGTGCAGAATTCACTCTAGCCATCTGAAATAAGAGGCTTTTCATTGCAGCGATCACATCAGACTTGCGCGTGTGTGTGTGTGTGTGTGTGTCCCTGGGAGCTGTCCTGGATCCTACTGCCACCCCCCCATGCCTCTCTCTCTCTCTCTC
Source organism: Chaenogobius annularis (assembly GCA_015082035.1). NCBI lineage: Eukaryota > Metazoa > Chordata > Actinopteri > Gobiiformes > Gobiidae > Chaenogobius > Chaenogobius annularis. Next base: position 719,120 of record BJKM01000212.1, on the reverse strand, counting down.
TCTCGCCCTCTCCCACTTTCTCTCGCTCTCTCTCTCTCACACGGCCCAAATCCATACTAGCCACAGGCCCCTCTCCAATCTATTTTCTGCTCAGCTGGTTTTAAATGAAGTTATTATGACTCATTAAAATGCCCACAAGCTGGTGGAAGTCGGCCAATTACAATTTAAATTTAGCCTCCTGCTCTCTCAGCCTCGTCTCACCCCCCCCACACCCCCAATGTAGTGCCTGCCGCTCCGCCCCCACTCATTGTTTTGGGGAAGACTGGTTTTGCATTCATTCAGGTCAGGTCTCCAATGTATATACAGTGGAGATATTTAAAGTTGTGTACTGTCTCGCTCAGTAATACAGTAGATACAGTCGCAGCTTGCCGTATAAAGGGGGCGTGGTCTGCCGTGGGGGGAAACTCTCCATTTACTCAACAGGAAATGCATAACGTTCTCTCTTCTAATCGGTTTCCTGGTGAAATGTGTGTATTTTGAGCAAGTCGAGTCAAAACTGATCCGTAAATTAAGTTATTGACACAGCGTTAGCCCAGAAACGTAAACTAACTCTTCTGTACTGTAGATGTTAAAGTACCGCAGGCAGCGCTAGCACATTGTTAGCATCTGCCGTTAGCATTCTTGAATAACTACAAAACATTATTTCCGCGTAAATTGTTGATCAAATGTTCTGGTTTGAGGTAAATAGATTGTGGGATTCCTTTTTGGAACTGTAAATTCAACTTTTTTATTCCTCACACATTTCTTCACAAAGCGATATTTAGCGCAGGGACTATCCCACCAAACGATGCAATGATTAGAAAAAAACCAAACAAGAAAACCTGTCGAATGCACTTCGAGCTGATCCATGGGCGTATTTTGTCTAATTGTACATCAAACTGAAAAAAACATCTCAGCCTTTTCCCGAACATCTGCTGTGGCCCTCTGTCAGCACGGCCAACACCGCTAATTGCTATTCACAGCAGCTCCACTGGACCTCGGTACTGTGCCACACCGGCGCGCTCACGTGCACGCGCTCACACAGACACGCTCGGCTGGTGCTTGATGTTTTTGCCAGAGCCCGCGGCCTTTTATTTCATCTTAACCAGGCTCACCAGAAACACTTTCAAATTTAGCCCCTTTATACTGCTTTTATGTAATTGTGGCGAGGCTTCTTTGGCAATTACATGTGAAACAATGGGGATTAATTTAATGGCGCACAATGGATGAGAACGCCACGGCTTAAAACACAAACGGGGCAAATAAGGCGTCGTCCAAGAGAACACTGAAACATCAAATACAGAATATATACTTGGAAATGCAAATGAAAAGGTCCTATATTATGCTAACATGGCTTTAATTAACTTAAAGCTGCATTATCCAACGTGTTTCTCCTCAGAAAGAGTATTTTTTAAAGCAAATCTCAAAAGCAGACCTATACACACTGTCTTCATCGAATTAGAAAACATTGAATCTACTGCAAACTTATAATAAAGCGCCTTATGCAACGACTTGGGATGAGAGCTGATTGGCTGTCTTTTGGTGGTCCACCCTGCCATGAGAAGCTGTTCAAAAGTTGTGCTGAAGGCTAACGATTGTATGTGTGTGAATGCTAGCGAAGTGCCAAAGGCTTTGTGAAAGCTTGGAGCTCGTTTGATACATTTAATACCAACTGAAAATCAGGTACCCCAGTTTTAAAAACAGAGCTGAGCTTCGTGTCATTCAACATCGCAGGTGAGGTTGTGTGAGCCAGTGTCGCTGAGGGGGTTTCACTCAATAAAAAATAAATAAAACTAGAGCGAGAATCCTACAGTCCTGTGCTTTTAAATGTAATTCTGTTTTAATACCTTACTATACTTTGTCGTATGTATGTTTCAATTCAGGCTTGAGAAAGCAAGAACATCAAATGAAAAGGCTGAGGAGGCTCATAATGGTGGTTCTACTGCTGCGGTGGAAGAGAGAGCGCTTTAATGTGAATGCCGAGATCTGATTGGTTTGGAGGCAAACGTAGCGGGCTGAGATTGGCTGACAGTAATCGACTGACGAATAAGGAATCGTAGTCAACTTTGTAACCTTTCTGGTGGAGGATATTTATGATATCTATTTATAATTGTTCTATTGTTGATAACAAAGTAAACTGTACTGCATGCTGAACTTTTAATTGGGACGCCAGGAAGTTTTGAAAACAGCACGGTGGAAGCTAATGGGGTTTACATAATAAACACACACATTCAAATGTATCCATTTTATGTATTCAATTGTTCAAGTGTTTTTATTGTCAAAATACAGTTTGCCTGCTGGTGTCACCTGCTTGTCAGTTGGAGAGAGATAATTTGAACAACCTATATAGTGTGGAGCGTTCCTGGCAAAGCAACAACATTCAACAAGTAGGTGGCAAACCCTTCCAAACATCTCAACTACGAAAATCCCCCCGACTACTTCAACTAATATGGCAACAGTAAAGTAGAAGTAAATGGTGCGTGTTCTCCTATCTTCACCTTATGTAAACTACGTCTCGCCAAGTGCACTACTAGACTGCTCCGTTGGCGACTGGTGAGTGCCTTAAACCTCCTCGATGTGTCCAAGGAGTACCCCCCAGAGGATCTACCGTCAGGCCGGGCCGCTCCGTCATCCTGACACCGGTGCGCTCCTCTCCAGCACCCAGTCCTATAAAAAGACGCTCGGAGAGATTACCTAGGGACCGGGCAGAGTCTTCCACCTGATCCCCGCTCCTGGGCCCCTAAAGCGACACTTAGGCCGTTCAGACAGCGAGGACACTGAACGCGCGCCGCGACCTAATTTAACATCAAATGACAGCTGCAGTCTCCCGTCTTCTCCTGGTTTGTGGAAAGGCAGGAAAGGAAATGGAGTGTGTCATTTACTATAATTTTAAGATGAAAAAAACCCCAAAACATTACATCAATATGAAATCACATTGTACCGGATTTGTTGTTGTAATACCATACCTGACCTCTAGTCATTGGATGCACAATCACCGTGGAGCTTTCACTTTTCCTTTGGACTTTTCCAAGGAGTGAAATATTATGAGTTGCAAAAATAACATCCAAAATGAAAAAAAAATACAACATTTAAAATGCTTTTTGGTCATCATTTTACAAGTATGTCAGCTAATCTCTACTTGGATGAGTAGCAAAAAGTCTTAAAAAATACATTTTTCAGTTGAAAGAATAATATTTTCTTTTGCCACATGTCGGTGTAATCCCTCCTTCAAGTGTTCCATTGCAGAAAAAGATTCAGTGGGAGTCATCTGGATCTCCTGATAATGGGCCATTGAAACTAACTTTTGCCACATGCTTTTTATTTTAGTCCATTTTTTGGGAGGAAATGTTGCACGTTGCAGCTTTAAGCTCTTCAAAGATCAGAAAGTTTAGGAGGTTTGCGACTGCGAGACCTCTCTCCAAATCGTCAGCGATGGTTCGTGGTCAAGAGTACCTAGCTGGAGGATTAGCTCATTGTGCATTTTGTAGCTTGACGGTGGCAATAGCATGAACGTGTCTGCCACAGTGTCACCAAAAAAATGTCACATCACATTCTCAAACAGCCAACCCATAATTTTACGTTACCTCTCATTCAAATCCATTTTTCTCTCACCCCGGCTCACCTACAGTATCGCTTGCATTTCCAGGACAGGGGATTAATCGTAGGCCCTTTTACAATAATTGACTTTTACCACCCCCCCCCGCACGCTCCTGCTGCGCGCACACACACACACACACACACGCTCGCCGGCACGTGCGCGCGCACCCGCCGAGGCCGACAACAAAGCTGCTGTGGTGTGGGAGGGGTGGAGAGAGGCCATGATGAAGCGAATCCAAAATCCAATCGTCTGTGTACTTGTTTTGAGCAGAAGGCACACAGTGTACTGTACTGAAAAGGGACATAAAACTCACTTGCGGCTGACGACAAAAAAATAAAGAATAAAACAAAAAAGGAAGAGGGAAGAAATAAAAGATGGTTTGGAAGACACAAAGACGTTGCAGCAATCACACTCCATCAAAACACTTTGTCTCGCATACAAAAATACGACTTGGCATTAGAGCGGAATACCAAATCGGGCCCATTAAGGGAGCACAGGGGCAGCCGCTACTTAGCAACCAAAAAAAAAAAAAGAAAAGAGGATTTAGAGCTGCAATATCCCTGTAATAAAAGGAATAAGATCAACTCCTCGTGCCTTTTTCTTTGGCAGTCAAAGGGCCAAAAGCCAAATGTTGAGCTTTACGGTTTGTGACTGGCAGGTGCAATACAGAAAAATAAAAGGATGCACAAGGTGAAATTGATTTAAGTTCACTTCTTATATTTAGATACATTTACTTAATTGGCCCACATTATTAGACAATTAAATAACAAAGACATTCTGGTTTTCAATTTTAGTTTTGTTTTTTAGTTCAATTCTTGGCTGAAGAAAAACATTTTTGGTTTAATTTTTTCAAGTGAACAGCAAACACAAGACTTAAGTCATAATGAGCAAATATAAATATTCAATATGGTATGAAGTGGTTGCTAAGCCCAAATCATTCTTTATAAACAATTTGTTCTAGTTATTAATAAAGTGTTACCAACATTTTTACGGTTTTGAAACGTGAAAAACAGAACCAGTTCATTTAAAACTCTTTACAGCTCCACAAGTATCGCTCACTTACCTGATGCATTCCCAGCATCCGAAATATTCACCGCAATGAGTTTCAGCGCTTTTCACGAGTCTCTGAGTCCAGAGCGAGTTTTGCTGTAACTTGAATAGAAGTTTTTACAATATATCTGTACAGGGATAAAACAGATTTTTACTTACTAGTTCTGTTTTTTTACATTTCAAAACTTTGAAAATCAGGTACAGACCCTTTAGGAGTCTGTAACTTAGTTTACATTTAAAAGCACAGACAATTTTTTTTTTTTTAAATCGACTGAAATGCCCTTTGTGAGAGTTCTCACAATCTAAAATCCACTTGACGGCAGTTTCCAAGCTGCAGGAGCAGCATAGTAAAACGCTCTCTTTTACACAAGGTATCGATGTATGTAATTAAATCCAAACTAGCCAGAACAACTCAAAACAAGATCGCCACTCTAAACTCAAGTCATTTCTAATTGTATATATTTTGTCCCACCCATTCTTACACTGTGGAAATGGTGGCTTGAGAGGGAGGTAAGGTAATATTGTATCATTGTTGGGATTATCACCATCATCTAAGGCTGTAAACATAGTACTGTGTGTGTACTTGAGGCGTTGTCAGTGGATTACTTAATGACTTAATTGAGGTGTGAACACTTGACCCAGAGTGGTTTACGGGCCCGGTCGGAAGACAGCGTCCTAGATTGGTATGCGGGGTGTGTAAACATTTGCTTAAAATAATAATAACAATGTTATTACATATTTACTTTGCATGTTTTGTGTAGACTTTTTTTTATAAGTGCACAGGTGAATTTAAAAATAAATGAATCATACAAGTGCTAATGTTTTGTAGCAATGAAGCTAACAAGTAGCAATGTAAAAAAAAACAATGAAATAGCTTGAATTCTTTTAGTCATCATTACATTTAGGTTTATCTTTCCGCTTGGTGGGTGTACTAAAACACCACACTATGCACGAGGAAAACAATCCAACCTGAGCCATTGCACACTGCCAAAAAAGTGTCAGAAAAGTGCTGGAAGGTAGGGCATGGTCCATGGAATGCCGTACAGTACTGCTTTGAAAAAGCTTTCGACAGTGATGAGGACAATTGCCATTTCCGGAACGCAGCTTTACAGCATACAACAATATTTGTGGTGATGTTTTTGAGGTTTTTTTTTAAAGTCATATTATATTTTCTTTATATATGTTGAAAGTAGTACACATTTTGGCAAGTGGGCCACTGCCAACTGCCAAAGTGAAGTAGCACCTTTGCACAACTCAAGTCCAACAAGCAAGAGATTCTCCACCCCTCCATCAAAAAAGAAATAAAACAAATAAAATTAAATAAAAAGGCAACAGCAGCAGTCGGAGTGCAGTTTGTGGACAGTGGAGATAAGATAAGACCGGCTGTATTTATCCCACATCAAGGCAATGGGGATAAGTGCAACGATCACCAATTCAATTTCAAAGTGCTGCGATGAGTAAGCCAGGAAAAAGTACAGAATGTGCTCATGCAAAGTTGTCTGTGGGCAAACACAAATAAAAAAAAACATCCCGGGTTGAGTGAGGAAAGGTTACCAAGTTATAGGAACAAAATCTTATACTTATATATTTTAGGCAAAACACAATAACTTGTGACATTGCGACATTTGAACCAGCTACCCTTTATTAACGGGCAAAACTTGACTTGCTATAACAAGGTGGTCGCAAAAAAGAAATAGCATCGTCAGCAATTCTTTAAAAAAAAAATTATGTTTGAACCGGTTGGTGGACATACACTTAAGTTACTGGACCAACTATGAATACTACGGCTACAACAACTACAATCTGGATATTTCTTTAGTTATAGCAACCCAGTGACCGTTCTCAGCATTTCTCTTGTTGCGCAAAGTAAACAAAAGCTCTACACAGTCTGCAGCAAGCATACTTTTAAAAGGCGGAGCAATTACAGCAGGAACTAACACAATTATTAAATAGTGCTTATTTGTGTATCACATGCAACTGCTGCGCTGGGCCAGTTGTAAACACAAGGCAGTTATTTTATGATTATTTGTCTGAATTTGTCTGTATTAGCATCTTTAGCTAGCTAAAGGTGAAAGTTATGCTCCATTATCAATATCCTTTTGAAACAAACAGACTGTATATACACCTACATACCTGTATACCAGCACCTAGCAATACTGTTATTGAAGTTACATGACACATAAAAAAGAAAAACACAAAAGATTCATGAAAAAAAGCATTGAACAAAGTCTTAATTCATAATGATCAATCAGGCTTAGTAACTACTTAATGCCCAAACTCCAATCCCCTTAATTAAATTGTTACTGAGCCTATTTGCTCATTAGGAATTGAAAATCTTACCAAAAGATATTACCAAAATATTCTTGATTGAAAAATGTATATGCATTTACATTTTGACAACATTTTGCTCTTGACCTATGACCAAAATGCCCATCTTCTATTGTTGTCTGAACAATTTCAACAGTTCGTTTGAAGGCTCGGCGGTGGCCATGCTGGAAAGCGGTAAGTCAACAGGCCAGAGGAAGTTATTCCAACAGCAGCTGAGGCCGGGAGAACCAGGCTTTAGGTTACACTAGTTATGCTCATAATGCAGGTGAGCTAAATGGGACTGAAAACAATGTCAATGTCAGCAAGGCAAGAAGTGTGTGATTTTTTTTATTTTTTTACATGCAACTCGACGTCAATATTTAAAGTCATGCAATCTATCTATCTATCTATCTATATATATATATATGTATTATGTGATGTGGTTATGGTGCATTCCAGTTGTCCTCAGAGGTTGGATTTTCTTACCTTCAACTTTTAAATTCAGACTAGAAATTTGGGCAACATTTCAGGGTACTTGAGTTAATCAGAGTTAGACGACCCAACATGCCTGCGCCCTGCGTTTGGATAAAGTTTAACATCCGACAGGTAAAATATTGACAGTTCTTGTGTTATTTTACCTTTAGTTTCTCCCCACCATCTCTCCGCTGTCTGTGAATCAGCTCCTGTGCTGCCGCTGAGCCTCTGCAGTTGCAAATGCTGTGATGCTAATGTTGCTAACGCCAACACAGAGCTAACGCCAACAAAAGCTAAAAAACTGAATTAGATCTGTATTATTATTTTTTTTATGTCTCTAAGAGTTCCGACCACTGTGGACAAATAGAACGCAGCATTTTTATAGGTCTGAATTTTCTTTTGTTTTGAATTTTCTTGTGATTTTTATTGGTCAATTTCAGGCAACGGTGCTATGTGGGTTGTTACGTCTATTTGATTACATTTAAAAATACATTTAAACACAAATACAAAACGGTTGACCGGAGAAGAATGGGAAAATATACATCCGGTACATCGAGACCATAAAGTCACATGTCTGGAAAGACTTCTGCTGGAAGAATGTGTCCTATTTTTTATAATGTCCAAGTGCTCAATATTTCCAGGAAAATGCTAACAGCGGGAGAAATTTTGGTTGCCAGGAGGCCCACCTTTATCATGTGTTCTAGGACTGTCCTGTTGCTCAAAAATACTGGCCTGAAATCAAAAAGGCACTAGACAATTTTTGACATCATCATCATCCCACTCAATTTCAGAGATCTTTGGCCTCAAAACTCCTGCGATGGACACAATAAATGGATACCTTTGGAACAAACATACTAGCAGGGAAAAAGGCCATCACAAAAAAATGGACGACACAAATTGCGCCGATGATCACGGACTGGACTGACATATAATGATAATTGACATACGGAATATGGAGAAGATCGAATTTTGACTTAATTTGAAATTGGACAAATTTGACAGACTTCGGACCAATTGGGACATTTACTTTGAAGTTTGTGCTTTAGTTTTAACTTGATGTATTTTATTGTGATTTTCTCTTGTCTGCTTAGTCTAAAAATAAAAAATAAAAAAGGAAAGTTTAATAAAGTGAATTGTCACAATCCATACTTTTCTGGCTCCAATCCGGGCTACTTATTCTCAAACTACTGGCTTTTATTAATAGCATTGGCCCCTTGTACCCTGCTCACCACTCTCTCGCTCTCTCTCTCTCTCTTGTGCACACACTATTCAGTACACACAGTCACATTTAGGAATTTGTGGCCTGGAAGGCAGTCAACTTTCATTAATTTCTGGGTTTGGGTACAGTACAGTGTGTTCCTGGACTCACATCTGCGAGCGATCATAAATGCTGGAATGCTTGGCAGAACATCCAGACCTGCCGGCACAAATATGTCGTCATCGGTGCAGTCGTGGAGGGGAAAGAGCCAAAAAAAAAAAAAAAAGTCGTGGAGGGGAAAGAGCCAAAAAAAAAAAAAAAAATAGAAACAGCTGAAAACCAAATGCACCACAGCCGGGGGAGGAAATGCATACAGAGTAATGTTATGGGATGTTATGGCATTTGAGACTACAGAGGGGAAGTAGCTGGGTAGTTTCACACACAAACATCCGTCGGAAATTTTTAAAACATACGCTAAAGGGATTGAGAAGATGCTGTTCAGAGTGAAAAAGATGACAAGTTTGAAAACACATTAGGGTTAGAGTAATTGTTGTGGTGATAATCAAAAAAGTAGGAACAAAAGAATATGTGTAATAAAAGTCGCTTGGATTGGCAAAAACAAATTTGAGTTTAGAGTAAACTTAATACATGTTTGTCCTCGTTAAGAACTAGTATTGTGATTGTGTAGTCCCATTTTAAGCATGGTTTAACCCTACTTTAGACCTAGAATAGTCCTGTTTGAGACCGGTTTAGATCTGGTGGTACTTGGAAGGCTAAATATTTAGGAAATTGTTAGCTTAATAATACTGGTAGATAAGCAGGTTATTACTAAACAAGTGCAAATTTTAACAAATGTGTCCCAAAGCCCTAAACTTTACCAAAATAACCTAAACCTAATTCTAACATTACACTGAATGTGAAAAAATATATTCTAAAAATTAAACAATGCAAACTTACGGGTGTGTGGCAGAAGTGGGTTGTGGGGAAAAACAAAGCACCTTTGTAAGCCTACTTTAGCCGTAATAACATCCGGAATTTTAACTACAATAGTTAACAGTAGTAGAAATTTATCTTTGCAATTATTTTACCATTTCTTTTTTTAAATTACACCACTTTTATTTGCCTAAACCCCTCGTAACCAATTCCACATTTTGCAGATTGTTAACATTGTGCTCTTCCCCAGCACCGGCAGTTTGTGTGGGCCCCTCTGATCCCACGGCGGAGATGAGGATCACGTCGGAAACAAAGCTTTTAATTTAGTGCGCTGGGCGTAACATCTGGTCGCGCGTCACATGCTAAAGCCGCACTTGTTTGTATGAGACGGTATTAAAACAGCACCGGGCAGGGTAATTGCTAATGGTAGCGTTGTCAGTTAGCGGCGAGTTAGCGTAGCGTGCTATATCAGAGGTTGTTTTCGTATTAAATGTCAGAGTCCTGGCCGCAGTGTGGGAGAAGTGGAGAGGCAGGATAGTTGGCTGAGTAATGGGAACAGAGCTAGCATACCAGAGCTAGCCGTGTGACAAACCATGAGACAGTGGAAGATTGTGACTGTGTGTGCGTCTGAATGCAACAAGTCAGCAACACTTTAGCAATGGAAACAATAGGGCTAACCCTTTTTCTTCAGGTCACCAATGCAAGTTTGTAAAGAAATAAGTGAATGCAGGCCGTGGATCTTTTTATTATTATTTATTTTTATGACTTTCCTAGGGGTCATATAAAAATCCTTCTTTTAAATTCTGTGTTATAGATAAAGTTATAGATAAAATAACAAACATCAGACTGTCTTTATTTACACATGTGCTTGAATTGTTTACTTGCTTTACATTTGACAAACATTCTCAATATATATAAAATGTCTACAACAGCAAATTTTAGGAATGTACAATTCCCCTGTGGAAAAAGTAATTGATCGACCCATAGTTTAGTTAGTTAGTTTATTTCTTGAGACAGTGCACACTATACATTAACCTTGACAGGAGAGATGCATTGAACCAGGCAATAAATAAATGCATTTTAAATCAAAATTATAAGATTATTTGGTAACACTTTATAAGAACTACTTGGTGACATTTACATTTTTCTTTTAATAAATTAAATGGTTTAGATAAATGTTGCTAAAACAAGGCCCAAAACGTACATCAGTTAAAAGCGTAACGATCCCAAATACTTATTCTGTTGATATCACATTCAATTCCTAATGCAAGTCTTGAGCTACAGTATCTTTACATTATCACACTGTGCCCTTAAGCAAGACACTAAACCTGAAATGGCCGTTTGTATAATGTAATTTGCCAGAGGCCGCTTGCACTCGTCCATGTGTATGTACAGTAAACATAGGATTAGCCCTCTGGAGCAATGAGGGCGGTCAGACGGAAATACAAGTTGGAGGATTCGGGGGCTGTTCACGGAGAGGATAATCTTATTACGGCAGATGTTGAGCACTATCATACGCGTTTGGTCTGGGCTTGTAGACTGGCAGGAAAACACCAAGAGATACAGGGGTACGATAAGGCAGTGTTGCACGTTACGCAGGATAGCAAAGTGGTAGGCGGTTAGCCATGAAAAGGTAAAAACTTTATGGTGTGAACTAGCATCATTGGGGTAGATTTAAGCTTGTAACACAATGTTTTGTTTGTTCTTTTTCTACAATGCATTCACCGTTTATCGCTTTTAATTAAGTTATTGATCTTTAATCATTTTATTTCAAACCTAGCATGTATAGGTTTAGCCACGAAAACATGTTGGTAAAAGCTAGCATAATGTTTGTCTATTAGCCTATAAAAGGTTGGGTATTTAATTTGTAACAGCTCATTTTTCCAACAATGCCATTTAAAACCTGTATAGTTAGAGCCTACACTTGTACAAATGTGACTTTCTAATGAGTAACATTTCTCTTAATTTCAAACCTAGCATGAGTAGGTTTAACCATGGGAAGCCAGGAATGCTGGTAAAAGCTACAATATATATTTTTTCTCTATTATAAAAGGTTGCAATTTTAGCTTGCAACTGCCTATTCTTTAAAGCCTCTATAATTAGCCTAACCTTTTAATTGTTAGCAAGTCACATGTGTCATTTTCTATCTTAACATTGAATGTGTTGGTCTAGCTGTATGAAAAGACAAAAATGTTGGTAAAACGTAGAGTCTTTAATTTTATCCTATCAGCCTACAAAATGTAGGGATTTTGCTCATAACAGCTTATTTATCCAACTTTTTTTTTGCGACGGTCTAGTTTTAAGTATTTACCAAAGCTGCAATATTCCCGATTTGGCAAGTGTTAGGCCTCAAATAATTGCTTTGTTTCTCCATGTAACTCCATTTACAGCCACTGATTCACCCCACTCTCCATCTGTACAGCTAGCACAGCCTGTCAAACATTAAACACCAGAACCCAGATAGTGTCCAGATAAGTGTGGACAGGACGTAACAAATAAAGAAATATCCTGGCACGCGCTCCACTGTACGTACTGTACCCTGGAGGTGGCACGAAGCCCAGACTGGAGACGAGCCAAGATGGAGCACCGCAGTCAAGCAGAAAGAGAGGGGAGAGAGAGAGAACTACTGTATGTCTGACTATGATCAGCTTTATAAGTAAAAGTGTCGGAAGTTGTACCATATTATATTAGAATAGTTTTTGTTTCCAAACCTTTTTAATTGTGCAGGATAGAATAGAAAAAATAAAAACAAATATTTTACCTTATGATATTCAAATTATCCTTGCCTTCAAAACAAATTTAGATAAATAGGACTTGTATAGGAGCTTACAAATGAGGAGTTATTACAACCAAAACAAAACAACACCAACTCTTTGACGGAGATCTTTATGAAAGCATTAGAACAATTCAAACGGGTATTGCAAAAATAAATGGGATAAAGAAGGAAATTGGGTTATAACTGATCAAGAATGGGAACATATATACATACTTCTCAATGTAGGACCACAAATCACATGTTTGGAGGGAATTCTGTTTCAGTATTTTCTATACCCATGTCAAAGTGCACATTGTTGACAGGGAATAACTGGTTGATGGAGAAACTGTGGCTCATCACTATCATGTGTTCTGAGACTGCCCTGATGTTCACAAATACTGGACTGAGATTAATGACCAACAATGTATCTCGGATGTAAAACTCCAACCATGGAGGTGGTTGATGGATACCAGTGAAATGTACTTTTGGCTGCAGCAACAAAGGCAAGAACAAAAAAGAAAGTGATATCTGAGATGGAGCAGTCAATCAAAGAATGGACTGAAATAACTTTGGACATTTACAAAATAGAAAAATGTACTTTTACTTTGAACTAAAACATGGATAAATTGACAAGACACTAGGACAGATGAGACAGATACATAGGGGGACATGCCTCTTTTCTTTTTAGCTTTCTCGCTCTCTGTGTCTTGTTCCATTTGTTCTTAATTTGTGTTGTATTTACCCCCCAAAAAATGGAGAGAGAAAAAAAAAAAAAAAAAAAATTTGAATAATCAGAACAAGAGAGGATTTCCAGATTGCCGCTAAACCTTGCAGATCTAAAAAATAAACGATAATATAATAAAAAGTTAGAGAGGTTCATTTTCACCTTTATCCCAACATATGTCAGTGGATAATTTTTTACCATATTATTTTGTTTACAGAGGAATTTCAGAATTGTATCCATAGCCTCCCATTGTGACAGGTCCTTCTCTTTTCAAACAATCAAACCTATTTTGTTTTGGCTCAAATTTAGACTACATCCATGTCTACACGGCGATATTGCTATACAGTAGCCGGAGCATTAGATAAACCCACCATTTAACAGAGACAGAGAGCTAGAGAGAGAGAGAGAGCACCGGGCAGTAGCGTCTGACACCGGACGCATCATGCATACCAACAAGCTGGACTCATCTCTCCACGAGGACCCACAATTTCATGCACTTTCCTCAACCCTTTTGGAGCGCGGGGTAATCAATAGTTGGTAAATTGCAAACCTCCCAAAATACTCAGCCTGTTCTATTAAGATATAAAACGTAGTGGGACATGGATTACGTGGCAGTCGGGAGTCCAAAATATTAGCTTTGTGATGCAATGGTTTTCCTGTGGTTTTCCTACGAGTGGCTAGACACTTTTTACTAGTTGATTCTGACGCAATGCGATTTAAAGATCCCAATGTAGTTTCTGATTTAAGTAGACGTATATAGTAGTCAAAGAAATGACAAGTACATGGGGAAAAAAAGGAATCGCAAGAGTAACTGTAAGATATGACATTAAAGTAGCATTAGCCTGCAAGGAGACTGCTTCCTGCGCTGAAAAGACACGTCCACTGTGTGATGTCATTAAGTGGCAATCCAGAAAATGTTTATGAAGTTCTTTCAAATTCTTTTAGACTCATTTTGAAGTTTTAAGCGAAGTACAATTTTATTAAAACCTTACCCACAAGTGTAAAGTAGGTGCAATGCTTCTGAGAGAGTTGTGTGTCGATTTATGAACCATCGTAATACTCGTCCGATTAGGTTCATTTAGTCCGAGTGAGGGTCAACAGCGGCACAATCCAACAGTCGAAATTGTAAAAGGTACGACGCTAAAATGCAGGTCTGACTATAAGAAACCTAAAATCATCGTAATCATTTTAAACCTAAAACCTTCACTTAAATTTAAATATGGCTGAGTAGCAAAAGAGGTTATGTGTCATCCATCCATGTCTGCGAAGCCTTTGTAAACCAGTTCTTTCGAGTAACTGGAAGATTGTGTAAACGGTACGGGAACTTGAGAACATGGCGGACAACAAGAACCACCTTCAGTTCAGTCCTAGATGCAAACAGAACAATATGATCCCGCAGAGCCTACAGATGAAACCGCCAGTAAAAGAGAAGACCTGGAGAAGAAACCCGCCGAAGAGGCCAGAAACACATGTGCAAATGCTTTCTGACAACAACAAAAAATCCCGCGCAGAAAAATATTTACAATGCAATCAAACAGGCTCGACAAGAGAAAATAGTTCAGCGCGCCAGCCACCTCACCCTTGAACTCTTACATTCTCAAAAGCCACCAGAATGCTAAATATTTATTCAAACTGACTTTTGGGTCATGACTTGCTCAAGTGTCATCATATCAGACAAAGATATGATAAAGGAAATCGGAAAAAAAAATGTAAAAAATAGAGAAAAAAAAACTCTGAACTTGCTAGTCTGAAAAAAAGCCTTGACAGTCAAAAGTGTCGTCGGCGGCGGAGGTGGAGGAGTTCAAAAAAAGTGCAACAAAGAAACAACAAAACCTATCAAAGCGCTGTCTTTTCTCCTAACCGTCTCCTGTCTGCTCGCCTCGCCTCGCCAGACCAAAGCGCCTCGGAATCAGCGCTGCAAGGTTCGAGTCGAGACAGCCCCGCTTGGGAGGAGGAAGGAGAGGGGGGGGGGGAAACCAGCAAAAATGGGCAAAGAAAGAAAAAAAACTTTGTGCACTTGCTTGTCACTGCTGCTAAAAATACGCTGCCCACTTCTTCCGCTTGGCTGTGTCTCTTAAGGTAGAGAGAGGAAGGGGGGGAGAGGGTGGTGGGTGAACTTTTTTTTATGATGTAATCTTAGCCAAAAGGTACTAACTGTCACTATGGGTTAACCTGTTGATAACATGTTTTTGAATAGATAATCATTTAAAAAGGAGGCTTTAAACAGCACAGATTTTGACCCCACTAAATCCTTTCTAGAAGCTGAGATAGTTAAAAGTCACAATTTAAAAATATATATATAAATAATAATGTCTTTAACAGCAATGTGATTATGCTTGTCCGTTTAAGGCGTTGCTACCAGAGATGCATGTCACCATAAATACAAAGTGGCACCTGCCAATTATTTGCTCTCCACCCAGACAGAAAGTATTTCAATGTAACTTCCCGCGAATCCATCAACGCAAACAAAAAGGCTGAAAAGGCTGTTTATTCAACCAAATGATGCACTATTTTACATTACAACATCAAAGTAAAAAAACAACTGAATTTCACCAAAACATTTATAACTCATGCTCTAGTGCTTTTTGTGACTAATGTTCGATTATCCCGTCGACACTAAAGTTCTATGGAAGGCAGGTGAAATCGCTGAATGTAACTTGATAAAACTGAACATAGACTGAATGCGCAAAACCAGAGCAGAACCTAGAGTGAGGGTTTTCCAGCGTTCACCTGGCACCCCCTGGACGATGGCTGTGATGCCCGGGCTGCTGGACACAGTCTTTTATGGCGGCGCAGTGGCAGAGTGGCTAGCATTCACGCGTCGCAGTGCTCATGGAGAAGAAAGTTGGGTTTCTTCCATCAACATGCACGGCAGGTACCAGCGAAGCTCTTGATCACGCCCAGCTCAAGATGGGGTCATTCCTATGTTCCCTGGTACCTATGTTCCCCGAGACCTGGGTTAGGGTTAGGGTTACATGCTGCTATATTTCATGCTGTAAAAACATACATTTATGCACAACTATTGGGGATGTGGAACCAGAACCAATAGCCTATGCTAGTATTAGCGTAGTTCTCCTGTTCATGGAAAAGGGGGAACATAGGTACCGGGGAACATAGGTACCGTCGCTCAAGATCTGGAGATGGGTCCTGCTCACTG
This sequence comes from Chaenogobius annularis, assembly GCA_015082035.1. Lineage (NCBI taxonomy): Eukaryota > Metazoa > Chordata > Actinopteri > Gobiiformes > Gobiidae > Chaenogobius > Chaenogobius annularis. The sequence continues at coordinate 702,945 of BJKM01000212.1, read as the reverse complement.
CCCCAACGACAATGAAAGGTTGGGTCAAATGCAGAAAATGAACGCCCATCATGAGGGATGAATCCTCCTGCTAAGCTTCACTGAGGCACAAAAGCTTGAATTTCCTTCGGGATCAATTAAGTACGTATATATCCATATGATTACTGTTGCCCGATGTGATTATCTAAAAAAACAGCTTGTACATATACCGACTGGTCCCCAAATGTAAAGGCCCGTAGTGAGATACGGTGCATACAACCTGGACAAGAGCCAGTTATAGTATTGACCTGTTATAACTTTACATGCATGCATTTCAGCGATAGGATGATAGGAACAAAACATTTGTGGCGATTTGCAAAGTTATTTTAACCACCCTCCATTTTGAGAAAGCATCTTTTGTGTCACTCGTTTTACATGTCTCGTCAACGTGTCAGCCCGGCCTGCGAATATGTGCAACAGGGGGCCGTAAAAAAAAAAAAAAAAAATGGGTGTAATTTTAAAATAAACAGAGAATATTTCCTGGGAGCGATTTTTGTTTTTGACACGCTGAGCCATGCACTGAGCCAATTGAGCGCCGCAGCGGGGGTCTGTCATTCATCTTTGTCACGCCGGAGCGCCAGTGTCAATGCAAGAGGCTGTCATTGTTTCAAATGTTTGCGGTGCGACGGGGAGAAGGATAACACAAAAAAACAAAACAACAAATGATCCTGGCAATTATTGTCTCTCTCGGCTGTCCCTGCGCATTGTTGGAGATGTTAAGAGTTTAGCGGGTAGACGGGGAGGAGTGGGGTACGCGCAAAGGATACAAAACGCAGAGCAGACAATTGAGAACGCTCGCAGTGTCTCCCCCGTGGTAACGCTCCAGTCTGCTCAATATGTCAAAGCAAGGTGGCAAAAATGTGTGTGAAATGTGTGTGTTCCGAGTACTGTATATTTACCGAGTATTGCTGCTGGGTCATTTTTATCTCATTATGGCATCAGAAAAAATTGTATTTCAAATGTTTACTTATATAAAGTTATTAATAGGGGCAAAACCTTTTTTTCTTAGAAGTTAGAGGGTCTTTTTTGTTTTTTAATCTCTCTATGCCCTTGGGTCATTAAAAGGCGCTGTATCTGTATAGTTTTTGAGTTTAATCAGAGTTTAAAGTTTTTGCAGCTGTCCACATGTGTCACTTACCTAATACATTCCTAGCATCCTACTTATTCTACCGCGATGAGTTTACAAGCCCTTTTCAAAGCTCTCTTAGCCAAGAGCAGAGTTTCGCCGTCATGAAGCTAACAACAACTAGCATGCTAACAGCACGCTCCCTGCTCCGGGGAGAATAAACAGCTCTATAATTAGATACAGACGACACAGAGCATCTCATTTTCGCCCCAGTAGAGGTTTTTGGAATATATCTGTGCTTTGCTGGGGCAAAACAGATTTTACTTTATTATATGAAACGTGTACATACCCTTTAAACCAAAAAGCATTCATGATGAATCTAACCTCAAAGTTTCTGAAGGTAATTTCTTCCGATAACCTAGCTATGTGCTCGAGGGTCATTTTAACCCAAACTTTGTGACTCTCACACTCGTCATCTGGACACAATCATTTCCTTTTCACTGTGATGGAAATGGTTTGAGCAGCAACATTTATACTCTCCTGAGCTGTGATTGGTCCTGCCCAAAGGGAGGAGTTATAACTGAAACCTGCCCTGGTCGGTTGATTTCTTCCAGGGTGTTATGAGGCTATTGTAGACTGAGGGGAGGTTGTATCTAAGACCAACATTCTTATTTAAAGAAAGGTTTTCTTACTTGACAGAAATGGCCTCCTTCGGTCTCATTTCAAATCATCATGCCTATTTTTTAATTTTTTCTTAACTCACCATCAAAGTGTGATTTGTAGCTTTTATTAGATGAAAGTGAACGGCCAATTGTAACCCAGAGATCAACTGGTTTCCCATCTATATTGATCATAGGTTTTACACATTAACTTCACAAATCAATTATTAATTTTAGCTAAATTTAGAGGGGTCATGTTTACCTACTGGCATGGAAGTAGGGCTCTGCAATGAATCCAATTTCTAAGTGTCAATAACCACATTTTAATCAAGAAATCCGCAGCATGTCAGTAAAAACATGTAGTTTGAGGCAGAATTCAGACTTTTTCAGACTATTTTTGGGGTTGAATGTCAATGATTACATAAGTATTAAGAAAGTAATGATTATGTTAACGGATCTTATATTGAAAGCAATGGGATGGCTCAATATGCAGACAAAATTCACATCGGTAGAAAGAATGATTTGTCTTTTGGGATCCACAGGCTTCATAACAATCATATGCACTGACTATTACATGAGGGCTTCAAGGTGGCCTGACCAGTTAGTAATATGACCTCCTGACCGCACCACGCATGGATAGACGGGGAGATACTGGCCCATTTGCACGGTGATGTATACTGCAGATACACAATGTAGCACTTTAAGAATGGGGGGAATGGACTCAACTCTATATGATCTAATCACAATCCCCCAACACTATAAATTGCAATGTTCCAGCATAAAGTACATACACAGGAACATACTTTTCCAACTGAAAATCCATCACTTCAGGCGGAACTGCTTTTGCAAACGTATGGAAAGAAGACATTGCTATTAAATATACAGTAGGGCTGCAACTAATTTAGTAGTCAGTTCGTCGACAAGTCAAACGAGTATTTCTGTTGTACGATAGGATTTTTTAAATATATTTTTAATCAAATAAAGGTTGAAATATGGTGACTGAAAGCTTCTAGATAGAGAATATTTACATTGTCATTGTTATAAAAGGCCTTCTCAGAGGTGTTTTTTTACAATCAGTCGATTAAGAGTTGCAGCCCTATTGTTCATTTGATCTTTAAAGCCTTTCAAATCCTGAAATTTAAATTGAAGTTACAAGTCGGAATTTGTTATGCCAAGGTAGCTTTACTATCAAATGATGTATTGATTTGACATACACACAATAATATTTTTTCCTGCTGCAGAAACTTAAATGCAAAAAAGAATTCATCATCGTCAAACAACTGCCATCTCTCCATTTGACATTCCAATGGGCCATTCAGGGGATATTAGAGTTACATCTTCGCAAATGTATGATAATTTTAAAATCTTTTCTTACCCACAAAAAACCAACAAATTCCTCCTCACATTACCTCTCGTTCTTAGACAAAATCCAACGACATGAGCCCTGTACAAAGAGCCGTGCGTTTGTGGTGGGTGCGTTGGTTTCGCTTTAAATAACGCGTCCTTACCTGAGTGAGAGAGCAGGTGCATGCGGAGACGGAGGCTGTCCAGGAAGCTCTTCCCGCACAACTCGCAGCCGTAGGTCTTCATGCCGCTGTGCATCTTCCTGTAGGTGGAGAAGAAAAAACAAAATGCGGCCGTCAGTTATGGGGGCACATGTATACTGTAGGTGCGGGGAAAAACAAACGCGGCCGTCAGTATCGAGGAAACCCAGAGCAGGGAGAGCAGAGCTAAAGAGCCAAATTCAATGGGATTATTTACACGCCTGGGATGGTTGAAAGTAAACTGGAGGTGTGTGGGGTTTTCTGTGTAGTGTCTGTCGAAGTGTGGTGCCAGAAAGCATTGGTCATGATTCGGACAGGGGAACCTCGGGCCTATTGCGTTTTCCCCCTTATAAAAGGCCAGAGAGCATTTTGTGTCCTTGAATAGGCTTTTTCCACATACGACTTTTAATGCGCATACAGAAAAAAATAATGTTGCCAATTCAGACTTCTTTCATTTTTAAAAAAATACGTGAGAAATGTGTGGAGGGATAAAAATGCTTTTCCGTTGGAAAATGTTGCAGATTTTAATTTTTATTCAACTCAAAAGTCAAAATCCTAGGATTAGGATAGATCTGTTTGAAGAGCTTTTACATAGTATATTCGCAGTACTCTGCTACTGGAATTAAATAGAAGAAGAAAAAAAAAAAAAACTTTAAGTAAAAAAAAAAACATATATATGTGTGTGCGTGTGTGTGTGTGTATGTTTCCCCCACCCAAAAAAACACATAAATGATACATCATTTAAAAAAAACAACTATTAAAATAATTAATCAAACCTGGCATTTACAATCACTTAGTCATATGATATTCCCCAAGGACATTTATCATATTCAGTGTGTAAAAGAACCACAATCATTTTAAATAGTATAAATATGTCTATGTATATATAAACAATGTTTTTCCCCCGAAAAAAAGACAAAGTATACATAATTTTTTTTTTTAAACTTTCAAAAAGGATTGTGGTTCTTTTACACACTGTACAAAAATATCCAACCCATTGAAATGTCCTTGGGGAATATCATATGACTAAGTGATTCTAAATGCCATGTTTGATTAATCATTTTGTTTTAATAATTTTTCCTTTCCACAAACTGCTGCACACAGGCTAATGTTATTCAAGTTCTTAAAAAAATATGTTGATAAAAATCATAAAATAACATAAATCTAATTAAAATTCATGCACTATACAAACAAGGCAAAAATATATGTAAATGAATAATGAAAGTATTCAAATAAATAAAAAAATATACCTAATTTGTATGAATACCAGAATATCCAAAAATTGCCTACATTTAATCACAAATTGTGGCTTATTTTAAAGAACATCTCGCATTCTCTTTAGTATTACCATAAAGAATGATGAGCAATAAAAGCGTATCGTCCCAAATGGAGTCGTTAAGCTGTAAAAGGGTTTAACCTCACAAGGTCGAACCAGACAAACGGACAATATTTGATTACGTGACAAAGGCCAGGGAGGTTAGGAGGTTATACTTTGACCATACTGCCCCACGACACAAGTCTAACCCTCTCAATGTTTTGCAAGCCTTCAAAGCACCGCCACAGGGCATACAATTCCAGAGATAGTCATTGTGTCAAGCTGATCTGATTACAATAAATCCTAAATTTAAATAGTTTCAGTTTCAAGTGGATGACAGGTTGTGTTCAGCACATTCTAGAGTTTGACATTCTTGACACTATTTTGACCAAAAAATTACAAATAACTGAATTGAACTTTGTGCCAGTTTTCGATTTGACATGACATATTAAACAAACCACATCAACAAATCTGCAATAAGACAGTTAAATAGCATATTGTATCCTGACGCATTTCTCCAAATTGTGTCCACATAGAATTTGACATTTCGGAAAGACATAAACCGTAAAACTCATGAATATCTCTTGTAATTTTTGTTGTGAGGATATTGCGTTCCGAAATTTCACATACTCAAATTCCATGTGAAAACCAGCAACGTGAAATACTTTGCCAATCTGCCAGTGCCTACGGGCCTTCCAGAGAACCTGAAATTCAAGACAGACAGAAAGGAAGGAATGGATACAAGAACGGTGCATTATTTCCAACAGACGGGCACATTTAATCCTCCGTAGAGCTTAGGGAAGACTTTGTGTCACGTCAGGAATAAATTCAGAGTCATCAGAGAGAAATCAGCCGATCTATATGACAATGGGCCAAAGCATCCTTTCGACGTAAGAGGAGAGCAGTGCCAAGAGCGTGGACGAGGGGGTTAAAGGGTATGTTCATAGAGTTTAACATTTCTGTTCATAATTATTTTCTTTTTCAGATTTTTTTTTAAGATTGAAGACAAATTAAGCATTGTTGTATGATCTTTAAAAATAACGCAATTTTTTTTGGGGGGGAAAAGGCACCTCAGGGCTGATTTTGTCGAGGAAACAACGTCATAACACTACCTCAAAAGTTCAATTTAGCATCACGTGGACCCTTTGATGCAAAAATTTGCCCAAATGACTTTGCCCAAACACAAATAAAAACAGGGGTGGGTAGTACTCTGTTGGTAATGAAATGGTACTTCCCGGTCCATCATTTTACTCCTGAGTGAAATATTGTGACAAAAGCTTTAAATTGACAATATGAAATTATTGAAATATTTGTGTTTCTTGCAATGATTGAATTTTTCTCAATTTTGTGAGTTGGGTTTCTTTTGAAAATACCAACATTTGTGCAATATTTAATGTGTTACCTTTCCAATGACTTAGACTTCAAATTACAAACATTTATCATTTGATTAATAGCTTCCTGAAACACCTTTTTTGCTCTTGAGTAATTCCTGGACCACTACTTTGCACTTCAACCTGAGTAATATAATTTTACTCTGGTACACTTTGCTTGAAAACTATTTTTGTCTACCCACCTCTATTCCGACATCCCTTCAAAACATGGCCGCCAATCTACATTCCGACATCTGTGAGCGCCATGTGACAGCGAGCCGTCACCCTTTTTTTTGTGGTTCTCGCAAAAACACTGCCCTTGATTTCGGAGCTCTGCCGGCCATATCCGTCTGGCTCGTCTACCCACGGAACCGCTCGCCCCCCCCCCCAAAAACATGACGGATTGATGTCAAGATGTCGCATGCAAATTGATTTAGAACCCTCTCCGCGGCGGGCGAGGAGGTACGTGAGAGTGATGGTCCTGACAATGGCGGCAATAGCAGTAGGAATTATTAAGGAGAGCGCTCGGGGAATGACGACGCTTAACATCCATGAAGGACTAACAGACAGATGAGTGTATGCCAAAGAATTGGTTGGGATTCAAGGCGGCGATGTCAAAATTCTTAAGAGCAAGGCGGCGTGAGAATTGTCCAAAGCAAAACTATAATGTGGTGATAGTGCTGTAGTGGGTTAAGCAGATGCAAATAAAAAATCCTCTTGATGATTTATATTAGTTGCAAGTACTTTATCACTCTACATTTATCCAAGCAGCACAAAATTGCCATAATAACTGCAGCCTTTAATCAATCGCAGCATAGTTAAATAGTCAAAGAAAACAACATGCTTCAAGTATCAAATGCGAAGGCAGCAGGTCATTGAAAAAAAAACAAATTCACAAGTTTTATTTCAACTTTATTGTACAAAAAGCTCTTAAAAAGTACTAAATATCTCTCCTTGGCGTTAAAACTGTGAAGACTAGACCGGGTTTCAACTTAAAGCTAATGCTATTCAAGCGCTTGTTCTTCCATGTATGTTGTTACAAATGCAATAAAAAGAAAAACTTCAAAACACAAAGATTTCCAAATTGGGATCAGAGTCTTAAATCTTGAAACTATTTGAGTTCCTCTGTCTTTTGAAACTGCCCCAGACGAATATAGGTAGGCTAATGGAACTACTACTACTATAAACATTATAAATTATGCTTTTTAATGCTTGTAGTACACTTAGCAAAGGCGTGCACCTTGAAATTATCTTAAGAGACACAAACGTGAGTCCGTATTGGTTGGACAATTAGTTTGACAAAGTTGTTAAATTTGGTTAAGGACATCCGAGTCCGTAGTAAGAATAGGCATAGTTTTGTATTTACTTACTGGATGCATTTCTAATTTCATCCTCCTTTCCATTTGAATTCCCTAGAACAACACTACAAAAACATACCTACAAAAGAACCTTGTTTCGACGCAAAACTAGAAAAGCAATTTAAGCCGTCTTTTCATATTCAACCTTCTAAACTGCAACCAAACGAAACCAAGAGTGAAGGATTCTGTACCTTTCTCACCCCCGATGTACTCACGACGCCGTAACTCAGATAAGAGTGTCCACTAAACCACAACACGGGGCCGGCACAAAGCCCTTTCAGGGGCCTTTTGTGTGGGCCCTCAATCTGGGCATTGTGCTGCCGAGACGGCGCGCTGATAAGCCATGGACGGACTTATTAAAGTGGAAGCGAGCCCCGTATTTTCTCGGGAAATGTAGCCTTGATGAGCAAATGGCTGAGCGCGTGTACGAGTGTGAATGCAACACGGCGTTAGCTGTTGTCGGACAGCGGGTGTAACAGCGGTGATTTAAAGAGAATGGTCAGAGTTGAATTAAAGCTTTTAAAGGCCAACATCAGCGGTGGTGGGGGCTAGCCATGTCTGGGCCACATTTTGTTGTGTTGTTTTGATTGCATTTACATTGACTTTGAATGCATTATCCAGCGTACTTCTTTTCAACAATGTTTTATTAACTAGTATAGATTGTTGATTGCTAGCTTTGTGATGTTTGCAAGTTGTGTCTGTGTCTGGGTGGATTTCCTCTGGTTGTTCTGGTTTCCGTTCATCAACAAACATTCAGAGTAGTGTAGTACTCCAGCTTTGTACTCCTGAGCAAGATCCTCGCTTAAAATATAGTATGTGTGTTAATGAGTTTTGGTCCATATTTCGATACATCTTCCACCTCAAACTGTTATCATTTAGGCATTCTTGACATTCCTTGCTATTCAATCGGTTTAATTCCTCTTCCTAGCGTCATGGTGGATTGTACCCAAGGGATTTCCTGTTTACACCGTTATGGCAGTAGCTTGTTAGCATAAGTAACCAAAATGATATACATCAGCCTATATAAAAAGTACTACAACCTGTTGCAATGTCATATTTTTGGCACTGTCCAGAAAAATGAACCCGTCATTTTTTTCTTTTACACCACTAAATGAAGCTTCATTCTTGTCTCAAGATGTCAATCAAGCGTTACGGTTGGCGCGGCTCCACAAAGTCACAGCCTTTAGCATATTAGTGTAGCCTTGGTGAAAAAAGTGGGCAGCCTATTCCCCTCATCTAAGACTTAATGGCATGTAAAACGGGATAGTAAAACATTGTGTCAGCTCAGCGGCCTGTCTCCGCTAGTATGGAGTTATGCTAAGTAGCCCGGCTCGAGCTAGCGCTGGAGGTAAGACTGTCGGGCGATTGAAAACAGGTTGACTGTAGCCATTAAGGAAGTTCACATAAAAGCCTCGCAGCTCATTTACTCAGTTAATAATCGACTTTGTCCAAAAGTCTCTCCTGACAGCGGTGATAAATCTCAAATTTATGTCAACAAAACATATGCTGATTACTGCACACCGTGTGCTAGGTAGTAAAAACGCGAGCTTGAATTGTTGATTGGAATTTAGCGCTGCTGGGAATAAGTTGCTTGCATATAAAATAATACAAAGTTGTCATGTCGTATACTTTGGGTGCTTGTGTAAGAATAAAATCCACTGTTTACAAGAATAATATTATGAGGAATGTCTTGTGATTTTCTCAGCACTCAAAATAACAGTAACGCATTCATACTGGCATGGGGGGGAAGGCGTCTTGCCCAAGGACATAACAAGATAGATTGTGTCTTTTTGATTACAAAAAGTAATCAACAAGTGTAATGGGTAAAATTAAAAACTAAAATAATGTCTCAAAGTTACTAGAAGTTTTATACAGCACATATATGACATTTTGAACTCAATGCTGTATAAGAATCATGATTCCGATGGCTAGGTCTGTCATTTACCTTTCAATTTCTAGCAAAACAAATATTTAATTAAAAACAGCACCAACAAAACAAAAACCTTCCAAACTCATACTTATAAATGACAACAAATACCGAGTATAATCAAACTGTCATGACAAACATTTGGGTCGACAGTTGACACTTGCTTTTATATTGAGCTATTACAATAATGGATCTATCATCGTTTCTTGAGTGAACAAAGCCCGAAGCCAGGTACTCAGCTGCAGAAATATGCAGACTTAAACAGCATAAATACCATACCCGTGACTTGTAAGACAACTTCCTCTTGAGTCCTTGCAGTCTTGAGTTAAATGGCAAACAACCTGTACGCTATACTTTGTGATATACTATATACTCTATGGATTCAACTGCATGGTTAAAAGGCATGTGAAGTGCCTTGCCAAAAGACACTCCACAAGTATGCAACGCCAGCTGAAAGTACGGAAATGGCTTTGGATTAGAAGGTGAAACTTTGCCAACTTCTTTTGAAATTGTCTACACACCAGGGGCTGAAATTCAACCTGTAATTGTTAATATTCCACCGATTCAACAATCATTTTAGTGTTATGTATTGACAAAACATACTATACAGGTGAAAGTGCAGTAGATTTTCCCCTTCATACAGACATACAATTAATCAATTTAATAGTACTCTTAGTAGTAGCAGTATCACTTGGACAAAAACTGCCCTCATTTTTTCGGGCAATCTAAATGTCAAGCCTCAACAATGCTTCTTACTTTATGAACTGTTTGGGTTGAATCTCCCCATTTCCCCCCCCACCACCAATCACTTTCCTCCCTCTCTGCTCCATATTGTCGGGAGTGTCGTAGCTCGCCTTCTAATGGACTCCAAACCCCATCATGCCCCTCTCCGTCACGGGTTGCAAAATAAGAGGTTGGCGCACCACTTAGGCCTGCATTAAGTCCGTCAGGCGTGTGTCCTCCCGTCGCCTCGTGCATCATGGCCCCGGCTTTGTTCGCCGTGACAGCCGATTGTGCCGCCAGCCTGTGGTGGGCCCTTTAACCGCGCACCCAAATGGACGGACCGCTTGTTTGGGTGAAGCATTAGGCCACTTACACCGGGGATAATTTGAGGAGAGGCAGTCGGATGTGTAACGTAATGTAATGTCCTTTTGTCTATGATGGCGTGAGTATTGTGGCTGTTGGGAGAAGGCGGCGCGGGAGCGATTGGTTGAGTTGATTGGTTTTTAGCAAAGACATTGCTGGAATGTTGGAATAACTTGATTAAGAGTACTTTTACTTCAAAGCTATATTGCCCAAGTGCAATTTCTAAGTAGTTATCCCAAAAAATAAATCCCTGAAGTTTTATTAAATTTCTCCACAGTATGGCACTAAACTAGTCTATATCCATTAAGACAAGCATCTAACGTCACTACCAGGGCAAGTCACAGGTCAGATCTGTGGAGAGGCGAGTCAGGATACATGAGTAAGTGTTAATTTGCAATAACAGACATTTAAAGAGACGTTTGAAAAACTTGTATGCCTACAATGTACTCTTTGTCTTGCAGCGTTTTCAAAAGCTGTATCCATTTTTGCGCAGTCAAAATATTCTTCTTCCTGAGCAATTCCCCTCAACTTATTTATCTAAAATATGTTTAGAAGATGTCATCAAAGTGAATAATTCAATTTACTAATTTTGAAAATGACAATATCTTTTTTTGCAAACAAACTATTCAATTGTTTTTTGGCAATTAAAACACCTGGAATGACATGAATGCGCAAATGCGATACGCACTATAATGCCATACTGTGGAATGGTTCAGGCAAAGCAATGACATTTCCAATGCGTAAAGTTGTTCGCAAAACATCCTGTTGCTTAAACTTAACAAACGTTGCACGGACCTTTCGTCAACAGCATATTTATTGATTTTGACTTTGGCGTTGTCTGCGCTCTCATTTCCATATACGACTCCATTTCACGTCACACCAGAAAAATAACGGGACCACCCATCTTGTAAATTTATCAGTACTCTTTACCTATACACATTCCCCATGTGCTGCCCTCCCCCCTGCGTCGGGCCTATGCTCCATCAGGATGTATCACGCAGCATGCTGTTTATCCAGGTCGGCCCGCACATATCAATGACTCTGCCCCCCCTCCCATCCCACCCGCACGGCCAGACGAACATAGATATTCCAACCACACACAGGCACGCGGACCCATCAGCGGCATTCGAACAGGTCTGGAGAGAGAGAGAGAATAAGAAAAAGGGTGGGGGAAAGAGGTCGAGAAAGAGAGGAGTACCACCTTTCACGCAGTTATTTATAACGGTGAGCGGTGACACCAGCCGGGCCCCCAAATCGGATGGCGGCTCGTGGGATTGGTGCACTTTTGATGGAGGTGATACGCCGTCATTCTCGGCTGTCTGAGAGCGTAGGGACTTCAAAATATCAGATGTTTTTTGTGTGAATTGTGATTATGTACACTCATGAAAAATGGCCTGGTGCAAAAACATTGAAAACACGCAATTTGATTAATCGCAACCAATTGATGTTGAGATAACGGTCAACTAATTTAGCGATTTAATAATTGTTATCTGGACTTTACATTAGACTCCACAACATGTGCCGTTTTATGGATCAGACATAGCAGTAATTTCATCAAAATGGAAAATGTGTAATCAATCAAGCAGGATATTCTCTAGTTCACATCTTGTAGTCATGAGCCTCTCACAATCCAAACAAATAATTGATTAATCGGATAGCCAAACAATTGTCAGTTCCAGCATTTTCTAACAAAATGTTTTACTATTTCAACATGCAATATATGAAAGACAATAGCACTTTTGTTTTGGCGATATTGGTGATATTTTGCGTTAATATATAATTAATTTAGCCAAATTAATCTGCCTTGTAATTTTACAAACCAAAAAGTTATGCAGTGAGGAAGTCAGATTTTTTATATATATATATATATATATATATATAATTTCACTCAACTTTTAAACATCCCAAATTCCTCCTAGCTACAATAATTCAAAACTACTATCAATTAGCATGTCGAACTGTTAGCTGAGTGGTGAATATTAGCTAACAGTGCAACTCGCCAAAGCCTGCTATCCTTCTACAGTACAAAGCGGAATAATCCTGAAGTTCTAATTGCAGCTCTTTGTTCGACTGACACCGTTGGGTGCTAATCCGCATAGATACCTGGCTCTCCCCGTTCCTCTGAAGGTGGAATTCACTCAGGAAAAAACGCGCCGTTCTTTGAGAAGGGTCTAAAAGCGGCAGATTGGCTCATTCAGAAGTGATTTCAAAGTCTTTACGTTCAATATTGCGTGATAGTCTTTAATCTAAAATCATTCAGCTGAAAGGGACTCGCCTTCCATCGTCATTTCTTGGTTTCTTTGTCACATGTACCTAGCTTGAGGATTAGCCAGCTGCCCATGTTTATGTCTCGGTTTTAGCTTACTGTTGAACTCTCAGAAGTAGTGGTAATATACTTCTGTGATCACATTTGCCCCGAGGCAGACTGAGAAGCATCGTGGTCATCATTCTGCACCAGTGGCCATTCCACAGACGTCATCTCTGCATTCAAACCACTAAGCCTCTGGTGAAACGAAGACTTTGCTAACCAAGTAACGATCGCTAAATGCAACAAACAAGTCTATAAATGAACTCCATGCAAGAAGCAAGTCTAGATAAATAGTTTACTTGCGCACACAGCAGAGAATTTAGACTTTAACTTTAAATGAGCCAGAAAATGCTACCAGTGAACTGCGATGGTACAATACTATTTATTTAACTAAAATGCTTTCCATACTTGGGGAATATTTGTCTGTGCCATTTTGAATTTGATCGGATTTTAAATTTGGTTCCAATTTGAGCACATTTGCATTATTTTTATCCATAGTTGTCCATTTATTTTTTTTAACAGCGTACTGAAAATGTACTGTGTAGAGTTAATAAAAAAAATAGGGGAAAGAAAAAGTTAGCACATGCGTATATTGATTGTACAAACTTACACACCCTACATTTACGGACTAAAAGGCTTTCCATCCATGGGTTTCAGAGGAATGAAAAAATATGACCATTTCCAAAGCAAGCAACAATTTAAAATCAATTATAAAATCTTTTGAATAGGGTAAAAAGTCCCCAAAACATTGCAAATATCTGAAGCTATAAATCTGACAAAAACTTGAATTAACCTAAATGAGCAGACTTGACGCAACACAAAAACAAAAACATTACATTTTGTTACAACTAAAGCTCATCAAAAAACCTCCATAACTTTTACAATTGATGCTAGTTACCTGTTTGTCATGTAAACTGCCGTTCTTGCGTCGCCGCATTTGTTAGCCTTTGTTGCTAGCGCGCTAAACACTTTGAACCAAACTTTTGCGCCTTTGATTCTGCACTCCGCTCTCGACAATCTCCGCGCAACTACCTGCATTTAACCGCTCTTTGTAGCTTGCGCGCCGCCATCTCACAGGTTGTCGCTGCTTTCTTCCTTTCTTTTTTTTTTCCCAGTGTATTGATGTAACAGGTGCTTAGCTTCTCCGCGGCAGTCAAAATAACACATCCCCGGCACTGTTTGGCTTTCAGAATGGGAGCTAAAGTTAGACATCTTTGAGGTTTCTCTGCCACTTGATGGAAGGTGATGCCGATGCATAATTCATGAAGCGGGAGGGAAGACTTTGTGTGCCGAGCTTTGGTGGTCTATAAAAAGCAGCCAGACACTCTTCTACTTGATGTGCTGTAACCTCTCACATCAAGACGGCGCGGCGAGGGAAGGAGGAAAAGGGGAGAAAAAAAAAAGAAGAAGAAAAATGAAAAAGACAACTCGAGCAAACTGCAACATTGTCGAGAATAAACTCTAAAGAAAGGAAAATGTTGACGTGCTATTTTCAGATTTCTGACGGCACCGACGGCGTTTGATGCGCCAACCCGAGCAGACAGGAGTTGAAGGAGTTTGTCTGTCGGATGGGGCGTTAACACGACTACTTTGTACATGTGATCTTCCACCTCTGCGCCTAAGCTTTGTTCCCACGGCAGACACTTCTCCAGACAGTTCGGTGCGTGTCAGACTGCAGCGCAAAAAGTTGTAATAAAAAAAAAAATCTGACTTTTTGCGCGCGTGTCCAACTCTTGCTAGGGTAAAGAGCAGAGTGGTATTCAATGTGTAATTTTACTGTTCGACGGTTCTATGGAATTGAACTAACTTAGCATGCATTTATTAAATAAAAGGTGTTTTTATTGTTTTATTTTATATTTTTTTCTGATTCTGATTGCTCAATAATGCAAAAAAAACCATGCATCTTTAAAGAACGGGCTCGTCTCTCCACAGATCTAACCTGTAAACTTGCTAGCGTCACCCGTTTGAGAAAAGTTTAATGCTATAACATATCCGCAGAAGCAGGCGGTTGGCCGACTTCCACCAGAAAGTTACAAAGTGCAAGAAATACCTGGTTAAATGAAGGTCAGTTTCGGGTTATTGTGTCAGGGACAGGGGGCAGTCTTACTATCATTGTTTATTGTGACGTTTTTCCGTAGCAATATATCACACTGCAAAATGTGTTATTGTGAATGCCCTTGGGGTTGATGGGGTGAAAAGCAATACAGCGTGGAACTTTGAATTACTAGAATTGCTAGATTTTGTATTTTCAAAAGTACTTGCAAACTCCGCCAAGCCTCACACCCCCACGATGCTATGGGAACGAATCATTTTAGATTTGCATATTGGCGACGGCCACAATGACAGGAATCATGCTAAGTAAACTAGTTTGTCATTATGAATTAAGAGTGATTAATGTGTTATTACAAAGCCTTAATCTTGAATCACATTTCCTTAACCACGTCAGATTCCGCAAGTAAACAAAGACAATATTACAAATAATTGTACTTTATAACCTCCACACTCCACACAGACGGGCCGAGCAGAGGCAGATGTACGGCAGGGATGAGGACTTATTCCGGCTCTCTACACTTCCACTCTGCTTCCACGCACACTCTTTGCAAACACAATTTGCTGCCCTCAAAAGTGTGCACTTATTTTCTCCTGATCCTTCTAATCCTTATTTAAGCGGGCCGGGCCACTAACTCACTGTTATTTATAGTAATGACCGAGGGGAGGCCTGCCGTGCACCTGCTGCCCTGGACCACTCCACCAGAAAAAAACCTGCGGAATATTTGGAGGAAATCTACACTGGAATAAGCGCGAGTGTTGACAGTGAAAGTGTGAAGCTGTTGAATTGTTTGTCGGGATGTTTGACGGCAAAAGAAGAGTCAAGGTTCCCTATACATTTTTGCGGTCTAGAATTAAATTTGCCAGTATCAAACTTTTAATTTTGAGTTTTTATTCCTCATTCGGTCAAGTGCCTTTAAAGGACTTCAAACAAAAAGTTGCTAAAATGCACAACTTTACACTGTCAAGTATGAGCAGGTATTTGGCTTTACAGAGTACCACAGATTATGCCAAATCTAAACTAGGACTATCAGGCAACTGGGAGATCGGTTATTTACCACTCGGATGTTAAAAGTTCCAGCTGAACAATCCTGCTAAACCGTAGGCTAAAGAAATATTGTACAAAGAATAATCATCACAAAGCTGTCTTGACATGTTGATTAACACAATATCCTTGGATTGAACTCGAAGCAAATGCCTACATCGTTTATCTTCAGATTCACGTTTTGCGGCGATTACCAAAGCGGCAACGATGAATCAACTGATCGCAACCAGTCGATTTGAACAATTAATCGGATTTTGATCGTCATATACGTACTCAAACGACGGACGGCGGCAGCAAGTAGATGCAAATGTCAAAAAAGGAATCAATAATACACAATCTAGAAGTCTTCATTCACCATATATCAACCTTTGACAATCGCTGACTAGTCGACTGTTAAAACAATCGTTAGTTGCGGTGTTTTTTCCAACTCGTATGTGGGAAAAATCTCAGTTAACACGTCTGCAATTGTTCTAAATGATGGCGGTCGCAAGCAAAACCCAATATTTACCAACAAATCTGCTGGCCTCAGTTCCTTCACGCACAGATACTTCAAATATAACTACTCGTCCGTACTGAGATGACCGTTATAGCCTTTGGAAACTGCACTTTGGTCACAGATCTATTTAGAATTCCTGTCCGGTCGCGTCCAATCGGCCAAATACGCGCCTTGTTGACGTGCTAGCTAATACTGGCAATGATATAAGGGTCAGCCGTATGTGTAAACAGTGTCTGGAATTGGAGAGGGAGGCAACGGGTAAGAGAAACAGAAGAGAGATAGAGAGAGAAGAGGGAAACCGTTGCTTTGTAGGCGAGAAAACGGGGGGGAGAATGGAGAGAGGAAACGAGAAAAAGACGGGAGAGGAAAGGATAGAGGTGAGGGAGCGGTGGAAATGGGAGGAAAGACGAGACGGAGGGGTGATTTCGTCTGATGAGAGCGCAGAGAGCAGAGCGGCGAGGCGAGCTGGTAGTTGGACAGTGCAGTTTAGTAGGCATTACACAACAGCGCTGGAGTTGATTTACCGCACCACATCATATTCTGAGAAGGAGAGGGACACGACAGGGCCAGTGCGGTTGCCAGGAGGACGACTGTTCGATGGATTCATGGAAAGCTGCACGGAAATATATTCGAGTCATATTATTTTACGTCTAGAAAAAAATATGGAAGGTTAGAGTGACTTGTGGAGTATAATAGACTTGCGCGTTGTAGATGACAGAGTATTTTGTTATATTATACTAAAAACCAAAATTAATCAGAGCAAACAGCAGCACCCGAAGCCAGTTTAGTTTGAGCTAAGTCCAGGTTCAGTTGGAGCAAACTCAAGAGTTTTCTGTCACTGAAAAGGTGTTTGATTTAGTTCAGAGTAAATCACCACAGTAACAGGCTCCACACGACTCCTGCTCTGGACACAGGCCGAGATCTGGTTTAGAGTTAAAAAACTGCTCTGGACCGGGCTCAGGTCTGGTTTAGAGTTAAAAACCTGCTCTTGCTTAAAAGTTCAACACTAAATACAAAGACATGTGTTTATTACAGTGCCGTGCTATAGAAGCAAGTCTATCATGAGTAGCAACAATTTGTAATCAATTGTGTCTATTAAAGTGCGTCAGGTTTTTATTTTTATTTCCTAGTTTTCACTTTTTTTGGTGGATTAAAACCTGTTGTAGATATAAATGATAGTTTTACGCCAATCAAGTGTTAATTAGACAAGAAAAGTTGAAAAGTATATTGAAAATGTCGAAAAGGAGGTAGAACAATGATCCAAGCCCTGATGATGTCACAGTAGGGAGTTTACAATTTACTCACTAAAAATGATTCTGATCCTTGAAACATTAAGTCAACAACATAATGCTGTTTTCATATATAATTGTATTTGTTTTGACCCAGTGTACAACATGGTTGCTAGGAAACAATTACAGAATTTCCAAGTGTGATGTCATGATTGACAATTAGAATCAATTTCAAAAGCAAAAAAGGACAAACTGGGATAAAATAGACAAAATTTACTAAATAAATTAATTCATTAAAATATGTGTGCACATTTCAGATCCTGCTAACACAAAAAAATGCCTGCCAGAAAAAAAATAAAAAAAAAAGAAACATCTCCTAAAAAATAAATAAAGCTTGTATTTACTAACTGGCAGCACACATGGTCCACAGACAGGACAGGACAGGACAGGCAGTACAGTACAGTCTGCTTGTTTTCACAGGAGGGACATGGTGTGTTTTCAGCGCCGACAGATCAACCATAAACCACGTCTGGACCGGGTTCTCATCGACCTGCTGTCAACGCTAACCCGCACACAATTCCTGTCCGTATCCTTGGGGACAGACGGCGGCTAAGTTATTATTCTTATTAAGGAGGTGGCATCATTTATTCATTTAGAGAAACATAAATGACTGAAGCTTTCAGAACGTTCACTCACCGATGAAATATGCTGCCTTCACGGGACATCACAACATTCTGGAACAACTATCGTTTAAAACTGAAGAATTCTATAGTTAAATATAAGAATTCTATAGTAAAATTCACTGCTTAACTGTCGTAGATTGTAGATTTGTTGACCTGAATTGTGGCTCATATCTCTGTAATTACTAACACTATTCACATGTAACAAAAACTGGCACAAAGTTCAACGTCTTCCCTGTCAGTGTAAAAAAAAAAACAGAAAAGCAAAATCATTTGTTCACAATCATCCCAAAGTGGTGCCATTTTTCAACTCCAAACGTGTGATTGTTGTCAGTTAAAAGGACTTTAAGACATAGGATAGACAAATAATGCTAAAGTTTACCATTTGTGGATTTCCATTTTGAATATTTAGTTCAAAAACAGTAAATCACACGTAGAGTTGCCTTCCATCCGAGATTATGACGTGAACAAATTCTAGAACGTGAACGCAAAGCTATCGCGAGCATTTCAGAGTGTAAAATGTTAAGTGTTGGTAAGAAAAACTAAACCCACCTGTAAATAGTATGAAAGTGAATGGGTGATAGTGACGTAAAGGAAACATAATTTTAAATCTTTTGAATTTTAGTTGTTGGTTGTTGAAAAGCCCAACTTTTCTGACAAAAAAAGCATAATTCTTATAGTTGAAATCCTGATTATTTGAAACTATTATTTATATATTGTCTGGGTGTTACAAAAGGTGCACTACGGAACTTTTCTGGTGTTAATGTTTTGCCTAAAATGTTCCACAGTATGACATGAAACACTCAGAGTATTTGTTTACTGCCCAAAAATCCGATCAAAATTGTAGTTGGGGTCGCCTCTCCACAGATCCGACTTGTAGCATGGCCTGGGGACGTCGTTAACGCTTAATGCCATACTGCGGAAACATTACGGTTTTGGGATTACTTTTGGGTAGGCTCGATTTTACCTCGCAAATATTTGGATCGCAATTCAAATTTGTAGTGAACCAAAACACACAGACCAATTTGACAAGGCCAATTTAATGTCTGAGCCTTTCCCGACTAACCTGCCCAACGATGTCAAGATTAGGGGGTTAATCGATGGTCGAAAATGGAACATTCTAGAACCAAAATAAGTCATTTCGATATAAGATACGCCAAAAAAGGTCAAATTGAGTGCTTTAGGTCAAATTCACTTAACTTTGTCCTTCAGGAAGTATGAATTGGGCAACAAAATAAAGGAATTTTGATTTCACTGATGTGTAACCATGGTGTCAAAATAGTTTCTTCCCACAACAATCGCAGCACAAAACGTGCGTGACATTCCTGAACCTTTGTCTGCCGTGGACAATGCTTTGAAGTGTCCTGCCCAGTGACACAGCAGCAGCAGCAGCAGCAGCAGCATGCGATTGGGCACGGGTATTTGAATACTCAGAATAATGAAATGTTGGTTTGTAAAGTAGGCCATGGTACAGTAACAATTCCACTACAGCAGTCGAATTAAATCATGCAGGGAAAGT
The DNA here is from genome assembly GCA_015082035.1 of Chaenogobius annularis. NCBI lineage: Eukaryota > Metazoa > Chordata > Actinopteri > Gobiiformes > Gobiidae > Chaenogobius > Chaenogobius annularis. Next base: position 683,276 of record BJKM01000212.1, on the reverse strand, counting down.
GCCTCCGAGCGAAAGTTGAGCTAAATATGGAAGAGATAAAAGTAGTTGTTACAAAATGGGGCATGAAACAGTAAAACCAGAACGTGTCCTGTTGGGTTCTGACTCAACATGAGCCTGTGAAGATTTTTTGATTGTTGTTTATTTGCGATTCGTATTGCAATTATTTATGCCGTTATCTTAAAAGGTGCACTATGTAACTTTGCTTGTGGGTGGGTCTTGCCTCGTCTCCACGGAGATGTTACGGCATTGTAATGTATCTGTCGTGCATTTATTTATTATGGTCCTCGGGAATTCGGGGAGAATGAGGTGAAAAATGCACATGAACGCTCGCACAAGTCGGGAAAACACCTGAGCTGCTGAGAAGGCGGACGAAAACCAGCTGATTTGTTCATTCGTATGAGACAATTGAGCTGTTTGACTGAACGTTCACCTTCAGTGGTCCAAAGAAAAGAGCAACGCATTTGTGCAAAAAGGCCCGACATGTAACGTTAGCTAGCTAAAGTAAATATAGTAGGATGTGTTCCAAAACAAATAACTAGCGAACGTTTAGCTTTGGACAAAGCTAACAACAAAACGTTCTGGTTAGCTTTATTAAAGGTTATGAAAGAGCAGAGTCTTACTTTATCACTGGTCACATCAAAACCCCGACTTTCAGAGATAAAAAGCACATGAATGGAAACAAGTCAGAACTTCGAGTTATGGCTAAACGTGTGGCTTCAGATTCCAACGCAATAACATCACCATGGAGACAAGCGGGTGGCGAACCCTTGAAACAATAAAAGTTACATAGTGAACCTTTAAATCATACCATAAATATTCACTTTTTTGCTGACTGGTCTCTTGGTTAAAAGTTAATGACAAATTACAGTTCTAAAGAACTAGAATTAAGGCAGTTGGAATCAATACAACATCATTTATAGCCATTTTATTTCAAAAGACACGAGAAATGCAGCTACAAATATGACCTGGAATGTGAAATGGAAAAATGACGCCTCTTAAAATTAAAAGAAAAGGTTCAAAATTGCCCAAAACTCTAGACGTACAACAGAAAGTAAAACCTCCTCGAAAAAAAGGTAACCTCAATTTTATGATTAGGTTTTTTTGTAGAATTTTGAAAAAATAACAAAACCTACTGTGTTTGGCTAGTTGACAATAACCCTATTCTCTCTCACACATTTTTTTTTCAATACCGAAACATCAAAATCTATTCCGAATCACCCGCAGCAGTAAATACACACAAAAAGTAAATTGATTTCAAATAGTTCCAAGAGTAGAGTTAAACTTGTTCGACAGAGCAGCAAAGCGAGTCGGTTCATAACGACAAAACCATTTCCTCATCTTTCCCCTGGAGGTGCCTTAGCCGGGCTCCAAGAGAGTCTGCTGGCGTATTATGTAACCTGTTGACTTATTGTTTCTACTGTGGAGCTGGAGAGATTTTGTGAGAATGACAATCCAACAGCAGCCGTGGATGGGTGGGTTGGGGGGATGTCCATGTGAAATGGATTTGGGTTGTGAGCATTATAATTAAGGTAGACTTTATTGACACGGTTAGGTTACTTGACCCATCCTCTAATACTACCTTGCCTTTGGCTAATCTATATCTGCTTGCTTCCTCATCCCAAACATGTGTGACTTTTTCAAAACCCAAACATTGAGTTTTTTATTGTTGATTTTTCTTACTCATTACTAATTACAAATACTCACTTTATTTTAAAAGGCTCTGTGCACAGCAGCGCGCTGGCTAGCTCCAAGTATCTCTAAGCTAATGCTAACTTTTATAAAAAGGTAAAATATAAAACAAATAACCAATAAACATTGTGTTATCATCTTATATTATGATTTTATTTTTATTTAGATATTATGCCTCAAAAAATAAGCACTAGCATCGACACACAAAACGCCTACCAACCGTTCTAAACACAGACGTGAAGTATTTACATGTAGTCACCGACATCTACCTGCAGTTCACTGTTCACCGTATGACCTTTAAGTGTTTATTAGTTAGTTCTATTACCGTTAACAGTTATACAAAAAGAGCCACAAAAACCATGTTAAAAACTAGTAGGTATAAGTAGTTTGACTGGCCTAGTAGTTTTCATCCTTTGTACTTTTACTTAGTACAATTGACATATTTAACTATAACTGTACTTTTACGTAGTCACTTATTTTCATTCTTTCCACCGTTGCCACTGCCCAGTATGGTTGATTTTAACTTCCCCACATTTAAAAATGTGTAACTTTCATTTGGATATAGTGTCGGACGAGAAATAACTGCACATTGTAGTTCAACATCAGAGTAAGAAAACAATCTGAAACATGTTCTTCACTCATGGTTCAGGCCTTATAACGCTAAGAATTTTTTTGCGAGGAAAGTTCCTTCAACCCTGAAATTTTGGCAAAAGTGGCCTCGTTTCAAATTACAATCCATGGGAAACCCTGTTCAGTTGCCTAATCCAAACACTAATTGACATGTTAAGGAGGCCCGGCAGTAATCCGTTAATCTAGATTCATAACTTTGAAACCTAGCGAGCTCAAGGCAGCTTGCTCTTTGGCAGCGGGCCTGTATCGTTTGGATGTGCGAGCGGGCTTGGAGAGGGAGGGGAGAGAAAGTGAATATAGAGGATAAAATATGTGCTGACAGCTTTTTGGCCGTAGGGGGGCGGACTCTGAAATAGTAGCGTCTGGGTGTCACGGCGGGGTCGCTGATTCCGCTGGGGAGCAGACTTTCCCCTGACCCTGCGCTCGCGAAACATCACACGACTGCAAACGGGAGACGAGGAAATGATCTTTGTTCAATAAGACGTGCGTGCGTGAATGTGGTAGAAAACAGCTGATGGGAATATACACCGTCAAGTAAAGCTAAATGTCATGGAATATTTCAACAGATGGGGTTCATGTGACATCATAATATTCTAGAATCCTTGAAGATTACAATTAACCTGGAGGACAGGTCAGAATTCGTTGCTGGAATTTCTAGTTGCAGATTCGTTGACCTGGTTTATGGTTCATATCTCTGTAATTACTGGGCTTATCCACACGAAACGAAAGCTGCCACAGAGTTCAACGTCTTCTCTGTCGGCGCGGATAAACAAAAGTGAATTAATTTGGCGGCGCCTTCAATCAACCCCAAAGACGAGATCGTCGGCAGTTGAAAGGACTTCGCTTCAGACGATTCATTTGACCCGTCCTTCAAGGCCCATTCCAATCCAGACTTGAGCTCGGCCCGGTCAGAACGACCTTAGCTTTGCGTGCGTTTTCCGTTGAGTGCCTGGAGGAAAGGCACCCAGACACGGTGGGGAAACATGCGCGCAGGAGGTCGAACTCGGCAGCTCCTTCACGTGAAGCAATCGCACGCTCACTTCATTGCGTTGCTTCTGTTCCAACATCAACATCCAACAACTTCGCACAACTACTTCACTTTTCTCACTGTACAATACTTTCTAACCCCTAACATAACTTTGCCAGGTGTTAAGAGGCTGGGTCCGGGCGGATATTGGACGAAAATATCGCGTGGGGTTGGGGAAAGAGGTTAGACTTTTCTCGGAGGAACAAATACATAGAAAAGAGGAGAATCGATCTTGGCGCTAATGCAATGAGTCACCGACCAGACGTGTGTACAGGTGCGTGTGTGTGTGTGTGCGTGTGTGTGTGTGTGTGTGTGTGCGTGCGTGTGCGTGTGTGTGAGGGAGGAATGGAGCAACAACAAACAGGACCTTTAAAGGTTCTCCGTGTCACAAGCGCTCGCCGACTAAAGCAGGTATAGCGGCAGGCATACATACATATATTAGACCAGCCAGCCCACGCTACTGTCCTGTGTATGGAAGGTGGAAGGATGTTTGCAAGGAGAAATGGAGAGTATTTATGAAAACTTAGAAGCAAGGTATTGTTAATCACTTTTTGATTCCACATTTTTCTATAATAGGGCTGGGAATCATAATGCATGGCTCATGAATACGAAAATATCACAAATTTGCACATGATATTCTGCGATACGTCACAATAATTATTTTTTTTTTTTTTCAAACAAATACATTTTGCTATAGTATTTCTTTGTTAAACCACTGCCTGCACAAACGTGATCTGAAATACGCCCATTTTAAATCATCAAACATTGAATGTATTGCATGTATAAACAAGTTTCCTTTCTCTAAGCAAGAAATAAAATGGTAACACTGTCACAAAATCATTTTGTACAAGATACCAAATATACAGCCCATTATATCAATACTGTAACGCCAAATTCAGATGGTAATATTTCAATAGTTTAGCAAAATATAGTTTATCAAATACTGTTTTTCAGTGCTTTTTAAAACAATTCTCTAAACAATTATTAATGATAAATACAACTTAATGTTAGTGAAACTGTGAAGACAAAAGAATATTAATGAATTGATACATTATAGGACAAAATGTAACTTTAATCGTATTCCGTTTGTAGTGACAACACACGTGTTTAACCGCAATTCTCCAAAGGGCCATATTGAAGTTCAAGTCATTTGTGCTTTCACATTTCAGCTAACATTGACAGTAGTTTCCAAAGCGCGTCACAACACTTCCACTTCATCGTATCACAGTGCTTATATTCAAATCTGTTCTGGTCATTCACACTTGCGTGGCATTTACCGTTCCTCTAGCTTTTGTCCGAGAAAATCTATACGGCGCTCATGTTTCCCCTTCTGTGGACCACCACCCTTCTCCCCATTCAGCCCTCCACAATCCCCCAGCTGGTCGACCCGACGCACCCTCCGCGCCCACCACGGCACCGGGGCGGGCACACGTTGCCGACCCATGCTTGGCTAAATGCAGTTATGTGCCAGCTGGGGTGCGCGTCGTCTTTTCTTTTAGTCCTTTTATTTGTTGTGAAAAGCACTGCGGCGTCGGCGAGCGGCTAAATCAATCACACCTATAGATGGAATCAAATAAGCAGCGTGGATTGAAGCGGGGTACAGCTGGGGTCTGGAGTGGGTTTGGTGGGGGGGGGCTTGTGGTGGGTCCGGTGGCTCGTGTCCATAGGGTAATTAATAGCATGCCAAAGGCAGCAATAATGTCTCAATTTTGCCCCGCGGAGCCAGCTTTGTGCCAACCGAGCCCTCCCCTCATTATGCCAGTCAAGTCAGGCGGGTAGAGGGGGGTAGAAAAGGGGGAGTACGGGTGAGGAAGAGAAGGGTACAAGCTGCCGTCCTCACTCTTACTGTGGCCGCGTGTTCATTAGGAAGAACGATGTGATGTTAATGGGAGTGAGATGTCGGTGATGCAAAAACCTGGTTTGCAAAACTGTCCAAAAGCCCAAGCATTTACCAAATGACCTGTTTTTAACTCTAACCTTACCCCCATAGTGAAAAAAATATATTGTAAAAAACATTTGCTAGCATAGCCACCAGAATTAAATTGGGGGAGAAATTTAGCGTCAGTGCGTCAACGCCGAATTTCATGTTCATGGAAACACAACGTTTAACTGCTAATAAACCTGAGCAAACGGATCAGTGCAGAGAAACATCGACATCAACTGACTTTAGTGTAATATTTGATGTGTTTGGTGATTTTACGTGTCTTTTATCAAAAATAAATGTTATGAAACTTCCTTAAACTCTTCAGGCTATTTAAATAATAAAAATATATTCAAGTCAAATTGGACATTTTATTAGTAATGTACGAGAAGAGGTTAAGACAAACTATTTACAACAGTAAAAGCCTATTCATACTTCATAAGAAGCAAGTAGTTTGTTCGTTTACCTTGGGCTGCGAGAACCAGGACAAAGTTGGTTTTGGCTCTGGCATTCAAACTTCCACAGAAGCACCGAACTCCTCAAGACCCCGCTCCAGTGATCCCCCCCAACAACTGTTTCACGCAGCTCATTTGACATCGTTTAACCAATCAGAGCCTCGTTGACGGACAGCCCTGCCGAACAAAGTTCTGCTCAGATGATGTGTCAAGAACTGCTGAGCACCTCGGGCTGAGAACAAAATGACGTCATTTGGTTCTCACAGCCCGAGGAGCACGAACAAACTTCTTGCTTCTTATGAAGTATGAATTGGCCTCAAGTGTTTGTCAAAAAAAATATTGAGTGGTGTTCCTCAAGTCAACAAATCAAAACTAATTTAAGTCCAGAATTTAGGCTAAGAAAGTTTGTTCATTCTTTCAAAACGATATATGCACCATTATTTCCCTTATTACTAGCCTATATTATTATTTGATCTTATGAATAGTTTCCCTTGAGGATCAATAAAGTATTACATGTAATTCTAACTACTTTCATTCAACAACATATTTTGATTCAACTCAAAAGCCTACATTTATTTCAAGCCATCGTTTCATTTCTGTTCCTTAAATCTGGCTTAATGTCGACACTTTCCCCAGATTTTGAACCTACAACTTGGCCAAGCGTGCCTATAGCTGGAGGATTATCCCAAATCGTTGCATTGTACTTGAAACCAAAAAAACTATTTACAAAACACTGACTTTAACATCTGCCGGACTGCGCCAAGCCACAGCTGCTTTCCCAACTATTTACAGTCTGTGCGCCAGAGAACTACTTTAAAATAATAACAGGGATTTAAGTGCAGAGCGATTTGCCGACTCAAACTTTGTCATGTCAACTTAACCTTGGCTTGTGCTCGGAAAATCCCCCTCCAGGCCACTCCACAGCTGGCTCCCTCGCCGAAGTGCTCCCGTATTATTCCAACATTGCACCGGTTAGTGCCATCATTCACTGGAGAGGAACAATGCAATTTGCAGCAATCGTGTCCAAGTGACTGTGGTTAAACTCTGCATGTCACTATATTAAGCAGAACGCCACAGGACGACGTGATTCGTGGATTTAGGTGTGCCAAGTTGACATAAAGAGCCAATGACAATGTTGGCAAATTTGGAAAAGGATGAGTGTATTGAAATTGGTTGAACATTATAGTGTTTTTCGTGTAACATGCAAACCTGCCTTACAGTTACGGTATAAATATTGTTACCAAAGCTACTGCAATACAAACACATCCAACTGAGGTAGGATTAAGTGTACCATTATCTCAATAACGAATATCTGGCAACGAGAAATGACTTTCCATGCTTAAATGGGTTGTATATGCAAGGGCATCTGGCTGTGCCAAATAAATCACTATTGTTTATATATTGTTTGGACTGTTGGAGGAAAGAGTTGGTTTTTAATGGAGTTGCTAATCAATAAATTAACAGATGTTTTTATTATTGTTATTTTTTTAATGATGATTTACTAACTTAATTGGTAAATGTTTTTTTATTACATCAGCATTTAAAGTAGAATTTGATCAATCTTAGTTACACAATGATTTAGTATAATATTTACTTAATGGATCAACACATTTTTTGCTGAAAACCTTTTGCAAACTGTATTAGCGTCTCCCGTTAGCTTCCACCGTTAGCTTGTCCTACTCGTAACCGCATAACATTCGTAACCGCTAACCAGTAATGGAGCTCTCTGATTGATTAGATCAAGTTTCCCCAAACATGTAAATCTGACATCTTTTTAGATCACTTTTATTATCTTCTTAGATCATTTTTTATCATCTTCTTAGATCACTTTTATCATCTTCAAAGCCCTGTCTGTCCAAGTGTGCGTCCTGAAGCGAGACCCTTCACATACTTTTTGCTGCGTGACTGGCCGTGATAGAAAAATAACACTATTCGAGTACGGCACCATTGTCGGTTGTAATGTGTGCTAAGTTATCCTCTCAAGCGCTGCCCCGTCTGCCCCGCACCGAGATAACCAGCGTGCCCCTGCTCCCTGGTGTTTCACAGGGGGACTATGAGCGCATCTACCCGGGGCGCCCCGCAAGATGAGAGGGGTGTCGGCACCGCTATTAGCCTGCCTCGCTAACCCCCTCTTTAAGAAACACACCTCCATCCCTCATTCTCCGCCATCTCCTCCCTCTTCCATCCTCGCCGCCTCAACCCCCCCGGTGCGCTCGCCGAGACAAGCAATTTACCTTTTTTTTGTTGTTTTCCTGACCTAGAGAAAACAATTTGAGAGGGGTCTTCGCGAGCGTTTGAAACAGGTGAGAGGGAGGGGAACGCGGGGAAGGGGGGGGGGCTGGTTGTAGAATCGGCACGCGCCCGATGGCTTCTTTCGCCGACTCTTGGAAGATGAATTGGCGAGCTGTCAGACCGAGACAGCCGAGCAGCGCCGTTTTCTGTAACGGGACAGTGGAAGTGTCTTTGATTAATGGAGGAGCCGTGCCGAGCGGTTGGGGAGGGTGGCCAGGCAGAGGGATTGAGCGGTGGATACGTGCCGACAAATGCGCGCGAAAGGTAAGAAGCGAGAGAGAAGGCCCGTGCGGCGGAGTTTCAATGCCCCGTGCGTGTCGGAGAGGCGGGCGACAAGAGAAAGGACTGGGGCCAGCCGGTGGTAAAGGAGTTACTAGTATTTGGAGATGTGAGGAGTCAAGCTGGCAGGTAGAAGGTAGAACTTTCCAAACTCACCTATTGCCTAATACCCTTCCTCCAGCTAGGTACTCCTGACACATACTGGACCAGTATCTAAAGCGGGGTCTCCAACTTCTCTCCACCCTTTTTCCAAGTACCTCACCGAGATTATGAATAATACCTATGATGCTGAATCATCAAATGATTGTGACTGAGCGATCAATTAGCATTCCAAGTATTTATTGCAGTGTAGCACAGCTATAAAGCCAGTTCTACTAATGTCCTCTATCGTTCACAAAGTAGTTCTACAGAGTCCCAGTTAGCTTACTTCTCCAAAGTCCTAAACTTTGCCAAACCAAATGAACTGTTTCAAAACTAACCCCAATTCTCCTTAATTCCTTAAATATTTGCTCGCATAGCCACCCACCATTGCAAGTGGCGGTTGTGTGTCAATTGTGAAGCTAAACTTTTAATTCCAAACTTAGATGGTTTGTGTGTGTTGTGTGTTAAATGCATCTGATTAAATGAACCCCATCTATAACTTGCTGTCACCATTATATTGTTGTATTGTTAAATTCTTTGTCGCTATATTGTTTTATCGATGAATCGTTATATTGTCAAATCAATTTCTTGCGCAGCTAGAAAGGCGTAGCAGGCATTTTTCTTTTGAAAAGTATCTCTCTAGGTGAAAAGGTTGCAGGCCTTGATCTATAGACAAATATAGGCACAATTCAAAATGCAAGACATGAAGAGAAGAGATGGGTGCTGCACTGCGATCGCAAATACTCCTGACAGGGTGCAAGTTGAGTATCATTGATGGATGGGTCAAACGCAGAGGACAATAGCCGTTGTTTTCAGAATGATGTGAAATGAGGGCCGTTGCCATAGCGATTAACTAAATATTATATCTTGAATCGGAAAAAGTCCTTGTTGCATGCAAGAAGCTGAAACCAATGAATATCTTACCTATTATTAAATAGATTCATGGGTTTCAAATTCCTATTACATTTTGACGACTTTTGATCATACAAAAGGTAGAATAGTTTGTCTTGAATTTCTAATCGCGGTGCAGTTTTTTGACACTTAGGTGACACTTTGAAGACTTTCACTCATTCAAAAGATGAAAGATTTAGCTTAAATTGTTAATATCATGTAACAATATATTTCTCATCATTCTGAAACCAATGGAGAGTTGGATATTCACATTGCATTTCAACGTTCATATAAACATACACAGCCTGTCCAAAACAAAAGTGGCCACTTGGATTGAACCAAGTACCCAGGAGGTCCTCTCCTCCTGCTGGAGAACTGCTGCAAGGTGACGATCTCTCAGCTGCAACACGGTATTTAACCCGACTGATGCAGAGTGGCTTGTCATTTCTGAAACAACCACGTGGAAAGACAAACCCCGTGGTCATGGAAAAGATGTCAGTGTGTTTGAGATTGGTCAAATCATTGGCATCGAGCAGAGAAACATCTAAGGAGAAGCTGAAACTAATGTACTACAGATCTGACCCCCAGTGAGAGTGTTTGGGACGAGCTGGAGAAGGCTTTGTGCAGCGGTCACTCTCTTCATCATCAATACAAAGATCAACTGGTGAAAAATAATGACACACTGGAGGGAAATACATTTTTTCATATTGCAGAAGCTTATTTAAACTATGCACCAGCGAATGTGTGCTGTCATCAAAGCTAAAGGCGTCCTACCAATTATTACAGTGTGCAACCCTTTTTTTTCTGTGGTGATTTTCGGGGGGATTCAATTCAATTTATTTTAGTAATGGCCGAAATCACAACAGCATTTGCCTGGAAGGGCGACAGTGAAAAAAAACAGATTAACAATGTCCCAGCATCCCGTACACAGATGACCAAATGATTGTCTTAAAATCATTAGATCAACAAGCAACCTCGACCATTTGATAAACAAGAAAAGCTCAAAATATAATATAACAAAAAATTAGGCTAAACACTGGGTAGAAAAAGGAACAAAACAAACTTCCATTGAAAACCAGACATGAATAAAAAGTTCAGTCCTCTGACCCTTTGACGACAACATTCAGCTCAGAAACGTGCCACATGTTCGGCAGCCCCACTCTCCCCAATGCTCTCACTGTATAAAAGTTAGAAGTGTGGAATTATGGACCCTAAACCCCATCATTTACATGCATACTAAAAGGATACTGTGCCAGCAGAGGGCGCAACACAGTTTAAGTACGGTTTCAAACAAACATGAAGGTGATTTGAGCGTTGATGCAGACATTGGCAGGAGTCTGGTGAAAGTGTCCGGACTTAAAAAAAAACAAACTCCTGACATCAGCATGTGGAACAGAGCATTTGGAGGTCTTGAAGAGGGAAATTAAGAATGAAATAATATGCGGATTACAAAAAACATTTTTGAGAAGATGGGAAAAAAAATGAAAAATGGTTCAAACATACGTGGGCCCTTTAAGTATCTGCCTTTAAAATGTGCATACTCACTTATATATTAACTGAACATTGGAACCTTTACTTTAATATCTATATTGCATAAGTTGTGTAAATATACTTTGATACACTTTGATTACATTTAGTACATACTGTCTGAACATGGCACAAGTCGTGCATAGTTAGTCAACCTCCAGCTAGGTACTCTTACCATGAAGTTGCCCCAGTTCGCTGATGATTTTGACATAAGTTTTCCACATGAGGTAATGAATTCTACCTTAACCACACCCAACAAAAAAGTGTCTTGAAATCGTGAAAAACAGGACTCGTTCCTTTTAAACTTTGCATTATAGGTAAGTTAGCAATAACTTTGTACAGCTGCATACTGAGCATCCTAATTATTCAGCGCAATGAGTTTACAAGTGTTTTTCACAAACTTTCAGAGGCCAGAGCAGAGTTTACATTACTAGAAAATGCTCTTGAATTAGATGCAGACAGCACACAACAGTCTCATTTTGACCCTAAGAGCTGCTTTTACATAATATCTGTACTGGAGCAAAACAGATTTACTTCATTATATCAAAAAATAATCAGAAATTGGTACATCCTTTTAGATATATTGAAATTGATAAATTGATGCATTTTTTTTTTTTTATTATTAGCATTAATTTGATATTATTATTTATATTTATGAGAAATAATAGTTTACTATAATAGTTATTTTCTAATTACTTTTACACCAAAAACTTTTAACTTTTCTGGTGATTTAGCTTCATCCTCCTCCTTTATTTTTATTTTTTTACAAGCATGCTGCGGAACATTCCAGACAATGAAAACAAACAAGGTACATACTGCCCTTTAAGACAAACCAAAATACTCACATTTCTTCCTCCCATTGGTTGTGCACCTAAATCTTTACATGATCCGACTATTTTTCCCTGAGTTAGCCTAGCCTCATATACCGTACAAAGCAGCTAATCTCTTCCCTGAACTGAGCTCGGAACTATTGCGGAACACTTAGATCTTAAAGTACAAGTCTGCTTCTTTATCTGGGGCCGCAGCAGAGTGGTTTAGCTGGATTTTTCCCTGTGTGAAAAGATAACTAATACAAATACGCATGTTTTAGAGCGCGCTGATAAAAAAACAAAACAAAATGGAACCATCCATCCAGAAGTGGACTTGTTTACAAGAGACAGTCGGAACAGAAGATTCTCAGCTGGTGGACACTGTTGTTTGGGGGTAATGCGGCTTTAGTGGAATGGTGCTATGGGCTTTTTTTTTTTTTTCAAATGGAAGGAGCAGTTTTTACAGGGTCATTAGTTGCACTCGTAACTCTCGCTCAACGGAGCAGAATTTTGGGTTGTCTTAATCATGCCGTGGAGGACTAAAGGAGAGGAAAACAATGTTTTCTTGAATGCCTGAAATTATTTATATGTTTGATCGCAGCGCAAATGTAACTGTGCTTTATCGATCAGTTGACGGCACTGACAGATCAACCAATGTCCCTCTAAAAATACATATATATGGTCCGAAAATTAACAAAATAATCAAAAATGAAAAAATTGTGTGACGTAACATTTTATTTGATCCTTTCTTCAATAATTATGAATTGTGAATAAAAATGGTCAAGCAAATGTTTTAAATTTTTATTTGAGATTGAGATTCTGTCTAATCGTCAATGATATGGTTGAATTATTCTTTTTTTAAATCGACAGATCTGCAGCCAATCCACTGTCAGTTTAAGGGTGCGGTTTGGGTCAGAGTTCAGACTTTGGAACAATAAATCATACTTTTTTTTTTGGGTTAAAGGTGCTGTGCCTGATTTTTTCAGTGTGTTTTAAATAGTTCATTTGAAACTGTTTGCAGCAGTCCAAATTCCTCACTTGCTCACGTATCCCAAGCATTTTAGTTATTCACTGCAATGAGTTTTTACACGTTCAGCAAATTTCAGAAGCCACAGCGTTTTGCCGTCACGGTTAAAGCTAACAACTAGCGTGCTAAAATGGCAGTTCCTGGTGATGGCAGAATTAAAAAGAAACGGTATAAATAGATGCCGAACGCGCACTGTGGTCTCAACAGATGCTTTTACAATAAATCTCTACAGGAGCTAAACAAGTTCTGCTCAACTATGTGGAAAATGATTGGGTACAGGCTCTTTAAATGGCAATGGTTGAACATCTGTATTGTTTATGTTCATGGAATAAATTCTGAAAGCCATTTTTATTTTGCTTTTTAAGAAATGAAATAAAATAACAAATGTAGATCTATCAACAGAAAGGAAATTACGCCTATTTTAACCAATAAATCATATTAGACCAAATGGTTTATAATCCTACTACCAAGTAAATATACATGCAATGTTGTTTGATGCGCCGCCTGGGAGTTGAGGCGGGTGGGACGGTGTTTTTGTTGTCCCCCGTTGCCAGGGTCGGAGTGCATCTCGGGGGAGCACATTCCAAAACCGCACACAACAGCAGAAGCAGCAGCAGAGCGGCGTTATACAGGTCACACCACAACCAAATTACACCTCAACTTTGGCTTCGGCAGGAATTTTAGTCTGATTTAGGATATCTTACTGTCATTCCCGATTTAGTTTGATTTTCAACCAAAGCGCCTGCGTCTGAGTGTGCCTCGAGGTAATTAAAACATTGGCAGTTTAAGTTTAATCGGAGGATTATCGTTTTGGTGTGTCCTGAGCAAACTTCCGTACCAAAAAACTCAGCATGGCCATTTTGCAACAAAGAACCAGGATGTGGCACAGACATCATCACCACATTTGATCATATACCACTTTTTATCTTTTACTAACAGGTGTGATGTTTTATATTTTGCATCGATTCATTTAAATGCAACAACTACCGACTCAATGGCTCTCCTTTTCGACTTTTTCCTGTTTAGCGCGACAACGGTTCGGCCAGAATAGTCTCAGTGTAATGCCCAGACGGTGAGGATGTCCGCCTGAAAAGTACCTGATGTGGACATGACATTAGCCTCAGTGCTCGACGGTTCCACTGTGCACGTAGAGCCTTGTTTTATTGTCATTTGAGGACTGGGAACAAATGCTCGAGCCCTGAACGCACAACACGCGCACAGATGTACAAAGCAAGTCTGAGGACACATTTTAGTGTTAAAAATGTGTTTATTCCTGTATTTTAACCATACTTTAACAATGTATCTCAAATCAAAAAGGTAACAAGAAAGTGATGCGAATGTGTGTACTTAAAGGGGCTGTACATTATTTTATTTTGTTTCATATAATAAAGTAAAATCTGTCTTGCCTTTGCACAAATATATTGTAAAAACAGTCGTCATGGTGAAAATGAGAGCTGTCTGCCTCTAATCAATTTTTATTCTTCTGTGAAACAAAAAGGGCGATGTTAGCATGCTAATGTTTGTTAGCTTTACCGTGACAGTAAACTCCGTAAGCTCTGGGCTCTGAACGTTGTGGAAAGCGCTTAAACTTATCGCGGCGAATACTTGCGATGCTCAGAAAGAAAGACGGCGGGAAACAAACGTGCAACACTGCAAACAGTTTAATATGAACTACTGCAGTTTTTTCTATTTTTAAGACGGTAAAAATGAAGTACAACACCGTCAATAAAACTGGTCAAAATACTCAATTTTACTTGTTTAAAAGTATCTTTCAAAGTATCTTGTAAGTATTGTTTTTTTTTTACTATTGCAGAAAAAACAAAAACAGTTTTTTACACAAATAAGACAATATACACAGTAGCCTAATTATTTGTTAAAATATAGTCACGTACGCACTTTTGGATAATCTTTTTCCAGCCATTTTTGGTTGGAATTCTTGCCTATATTTGACACAATTGATCAATATTAACCATAAAATCCAACATCTTTATCTAACTTCCACTTTCATCCATTTGTACCCAAAACAGCATGCAATATTCCGTGCACTACGCTAATCCGGCTAGCCTCATTTAGTCCTGGTGAGAAAAGTTGTACTCCGGCAGCGCTCGCGTCTAAATTGTCCCTCTCCTCTCCGGCGCCCGGCCCATTTGCAGTCTGCCAAATGAAATTGAAATCAACTTAGGCGTTAAGCAATGAGCAGTGCCCGGGAACGGAGAAACTGCAAACTGCACTTGACCGCTCTCGACAATAGTGGCGCGCTCCTCCCAAATGCCCATTGATTCGTGAATTAGAATCCCTTATTAGCAAATTGACTGTCTCAGCTGATTATCAAATTCACTTTCTCTATTAGAGGCAGCTGCAGAGTGGAGCAAGTCTGGGAACAAAAGTCAGTGTGGAGCGGGAGTGCGAGCAGAGGCGGAGGAGTAGCCAAAAAATGTGCTCAAGTAAGAGTACTTTCACTTCCAAATAATATTACTCAAGTAGAAGTACACACAAGTGGTCCAAGAATGGAATTGAATAGAAAAGTATTTGGAGAAACTGTTGAAATATGTACGGTAATTGTCACACATAATTATAATTTTTTTAAAAGCATATAATGGATTCTCATGTTTTTTAAAAAAATTATTACTTAGTTTGAGGGGATAGAATCTGTAGTAAATATTTATCATAGTTTATATCAGTCAAGCTGCAGTTTGTGAAGAAAAATAGATGTTACAAAATAGATGTTACATTACAGGAAGTAGTGCTGAATCCCTGTGATGTCATCAGTAAGCGACAGTAAGCGGACGCATAGTTCCGACAGTTTAAACACTCATTTAACAAAACAAATGTAGTATTATTGAGAATTATTAATTGTTAAATCAAAACTATTATCCATTTTACATGGATTTCGACCCTTTTGTTGCCAGGTAACAATTGTGAAATTACTTATAAACATCACCAAAATTGCCAAACTGGGGGGAAAGGCATCATCATCATGTATAGTCTGACCTGTCATATGCCTGAACATAAAAGCTTTTGTCACTTGTAGACTTTCTCACAGTGGAAAGAGGAATCAAACCTTTTACTCAAGTAAGAGACTGTTACATTTACTTGAGTACGTTTTTAAAGCGCACACTTTTACTTGTATTTGAAGTATATTGTACACAGTATTCGCCCTCCTCTGCCTGCAAGATTGCTGTTCATGACTGTGCAGAATGAGCACTTCTGGTTGTCAGAAGTATCGAAAATCAGACACGAATCGATAATAAATCTATCGATACTAAAAAAATCTTATCAAAACTAGTTACAATCTATAATAAAGAAAGTATTGGGTGTTGGTGACAGAACTAGTTGCCGGATCCTACGAGTAAAACAAGGATCTATGTTTAATCCCATGATTATTTCTGTATGTATTGTCACTTTCAAACCAATTGAAGCAATACCTTTAATTAAGCAAGCAGCTGCATTGCATCCTGTGCTTAGTCATCCCTGTGCATGCTATGTAGAATGCATATAGTGTCCTCTAGGCGGACTACTCTCCTATTCTCTCGCCCTCTCCCCCCCTTCCCCTACTGTTACAAACTTGTGTGTCCCTGTCCCGTGCGGGGCTGGGGGGGGCGCAGACAGGAGGTTGACCTGAAAAGACCTCGCCCCGTATGTGGACGTACAGATGTGGAGCGCAGGCCGGGCCCTCCCTGTAACCAAACCCACATGGAGCCCCGAGGAGGAGGTGCAAAGTGGGACAGGGTGGAGTCAGCGTCAAGAAAGACGGGTTTAAATCAGTCAAATATGGAGTTCTTGGACTGATAGAGAGAGAAAAATGTGTACCATAGATTTTAGGAGATTGGAAGAGTAATAGTTTGAGTAGACGTACAGGGATTAATGATAAACCGAAGACTCATCGGTTCATAAGTCTTCAGGTTTGAATAGGTTTAGGATTGTCATTTTCGGTTGCTTAAAAAGATAAATGTAGACAAAACTTTCCACAGACTATGCCAAAAATCAGAAAGTAAGATCGTGGATTTTTTGGGGGGACAGTGATCATTTGTGTCAAAATGATCACTGTCATACAAACTAATACTTAAAAAAATCGCATTTGCGCAAGGTTATTCAGTTCATACAGAAGAATGAATTGCCCTCGCATACTTGAGTCCAAACAGCCCAATGGAACTGTCGCGTCAACTAAAACTTCTCAAGCTACTCCAACCTCCTTACTTTATTTGACCTGAAAAAAAAAAAAACACAATCAATAACTCTCGCGCAAAACCTGTTCTCCATCACACAAAGGAAAATGGCCACCGCACACAACTTATTTGGACAAAGCGCGGACTGGAATTTTTAAGAGGGCTGGGGGGTTGTCGCGATGGTTGTACTGGTGACGCGGGGTCAGGAGGTCGCCGCCTTGCACTCAACAGCTGTCTCAAAACCGGTGGAGATAAGAGCCCGGAGCATCCTGTGTGTGTGGGCGTGTGTGCGTGTGTGTGTGTGTGTGTGTCCGATCAGCTATCTCCAAATAGGTATTATGAATTTGTGTGCATGTGTGCGTGTGTTGTGCAAGGGTTAATACCTGCCACTGGGCAAATAGATACAGTAAAGCCAGGCAGACGGGAATCTTGCAAAGTTTGTCTGACTGGGTGAGATTAGGACATGAAGAGTAAAAAAAAAAAAAAAAAAGGAGGGTGGGGGGAGGTCAAGGCTGACCGGTGGGCCAGGTCATTCATCAACCCGCTAATGGCTGAGGGGCTTTATGCTGTCGTGAAGAATGACCTTTCGTCCAGTGAGGAGGGTGACAGGAATTGCGCGCGGGGGGCTGTTTCGGACCGGCCAGACAATGGGGAGAAGTTTGAAGAACGCGAAACATGGCAGTCAGTCAGGGGTGGACAGTGAGGGCTGGAGTGAGGGAGGGGGGAGGGCCTGGAGGGCTGGGAGGACCTGTGGAGCTGGAGATGTACAACAGATGTACGGGGCTGGAAAAAAAAAAAGTTTTTAGGCAGGTTCTTCGGTTTCGTCCTCATCCAAAACAAACCTGGAGTCATGGTTAATTCATGTAAATTGAGTTATTCCGTCTGTCCTAAAGGCTTTATCCGACAGGACATCCGCAGCACGAAACAGGGGGAAGGCAGAGGTTGTAGACATTCTGCAAACAGTCGAGGTCGGGAATGGAACCTACAACCCCGTGGTGGCACCAACCACACACCCACTGCACCACCGGCGAGCACAAGTCTGAGGAACATCATCACATGCTCTTCCTAGTTTCCTAAATTCATGCATCGACCTTCACGGTACTCATTCAGATCATTTCAATGCTCAATTCGGCAAAACGATAACGCGCAACTTTGACGCTATAGCAGCTATTCCCCAACGTACACCAAGTCACTAATGCGGTGCGGTACGTGTAGGAACCGCTTTAATAATAACCTGTCGAACAATCTACACCAGCAACGCTATTCGCTATGCTTTCCTCTAATTCTAATTTTGGAGTTCTAGTTTTACAGCAGCAACGGAGCGCCTCCTGGCTTTTCAGCAGGAAACACAGGTAGGACGCCCGTAGTGTCAAAATTAACTTCAATGCCCTTTCAAAATACGTTTTCTAATAACATGACAGTCTCCTCAGGGAAGGGTTATGGACTCACAAAAGTTAATTGTCAAATTGGAGAAGTAGAACATACTTTACGACTTCAAACATACATTTTACAAAGACAATTTAATCAGAATCAGAACAGAATTCACAAACTAGGATCTTGCTTTGGCTTTAAGGTGCAACATACAACAATGAATAATGAATAATCACAAGGAGACGGCATGGTGTGGAATAGCAAAAACTTAGACGGTAAGTCGCCGAATGAATGCAAGCAGCGGCCATCGTTTTAAAATCTACTTCTGCCAACCGACTTTTAGCAATATAGAACAGTTTGAGACGTTTACCCGATAAGCGGACACACAGACACACATCGGTGTTGCAGGAACAGCTCTGACGTCTGCGGTGTAAATTGATGGTTCTAAATATGCGAGCGTATGCAGCTAGCTCCAGGAGAAAATTCGGGGCAATGTTTGTTTTTGCCTCCTTTTTAATGACGAATGAAATTGTATCATTCATGTTTAGCTAGTTTAGCATGGGTTTAGGCATTCATTCTAACTCATCAACAACAACAAAAAAAGATAAAACCAGAAATGTTTCATCACACAAACTTTGTAAAACTAAAATGTGTGATATCCACCTCACAATATACTCCAAAGTGTGATCCATTGTATTGATACTACAGCACAGATAACAATAAACACAAGATAAGACCCTGGTATGTGCAAACCAACGCTAACCAATACACACAGTGCAGCATGTGTGTCCAATGTTTGACTGTATGCTAAATATTTGCACTAGCTAGCTTGGCCGGGCTCAGGGGTCGGAGGTCACCCCCGGGGCTGTCGGCCATGTTTACAGCTCTCATGATGACGCCCTGGGAGACGGAGGCGGCCATTACAGGAGGTGCTCTTAAAAGCGTCTGTAAAGTGATCAGGGACAGTAACTAAACTAAATGACGCGACAAGTCTCGTCCCCATTTCACGATATTCTGTCCCGTCTACGAGCCAAAAAATTAAAACAATTATAAAAATAAAATGTAAAAAAATGGCTTGAAACGAGAATTAGTTTAAGAGTAAGACATTTTAAGTACACCGTTGAACTGTAAAGTGATGTACATAATTGGAGGGAAGATAAAACCATATTAATACATTTGAGTTCTCTCGCAAAGCTTTTCTTAGATTTGCGTACAGGTTTGAAAAGAGAATTTAAGCGGAAGACATTTTAAGTGGCTGCATTGTTGGACCATAGAATAATAATGAAATCATGTAAATTGACATTGGCTGGAATCAAAAATCTATTTAGATAGTTTAGGATACTTTTGGGTACGTTGACAATTTGGGACAGTTTTTGCAATTTTCAAAAACAAAACTGAAATCATACAACAAAACAAAAAAATGGTACCACTTTATAGTAATATAATGTGACATAATATAATACACATTCATTTGCCCTAACAAAGTACCACCAAAGACTTAATTCAGAATGAGCATCTAGTTTATTCAGCATGATTCTGGCTTAATAAATGCTAACACTTATCAATAACTACACTTATTCCTGCCTTGGTAAAGCGTGAGCAAAGATGTAATTCATGCTTTGCAAATCAAGGCGTAGTTATTAAAGTGGTACCATAAAAATAAAAAATAAACATTACAATTGAATCTTTATTGGTTTCATCCACTTTCTATGTGAACCCGAACGAATGGAATCTGATCAAAGAAATATTCTTTACATAAAAAATGTCAGACCACCACATCTAAATGTTTTTATTTTGCATACATTTTTTTTAAAGATTTTGTAATACAAGAAGGTTAAATGAATGCTGACAGTGTGACAGCTAGCCTAACAAAAGCTCACGATTAGCTTATTGACAAGTTAGCAAACAAATCAAATCTATGAACCACGGTGCGGTTTTTACCACTTAGCTGACCTTCTTGGTTAGAGGTACCAAAATACTTTAAAATGTAAACTACTAAACTATTACTATAAAGACATTTAGAAAATAATAAACCAAAACATCACAAAATTTGATTTCTTTGGACATAATATTGTATAATTTCATTTATTCAGAACATTTTTCACACATTAAAGGGGGACATATGTCAAATATCCTTTTAAGTTCCCTCATCATTAGTTGATTTATTCATGCACGATTTCCTGTATTTACTGTCAAATAAATGTAGACATCAGGTCGTATATGCTGGGCTCAAAAGTGTCCCATAGACATTTTTCAACAATAAAAAACACGTACTGTACTTGTTATGATGAAACGTCCCTACAAAGGGGCGGGGCTAATCAGTGCTGCAGTTTTGAACAGGAAGTCAATCAACCTGTTTTAGATGAATATGAACACAATGTAAAATAATGACATATGTTGTATTTTAACACGAAATATTGAAAACGATTCCCCGACTACATGTCACCTCTAACTATTCCACAGGAGCCGCTGAAGAATTTGACAACATTTTGAGTGTGGCATGCAAAGTTTTTTAAGCCAATTTTGCATAAAGAGCCATTTGTCCGGGTGCTGACAGTTCCTCTTCCTGGTTGTCCTCTCCGCTGTGCACTATGGTGAACCCGCTGATGTCCAAGAATAAAACTCATGTGAGCATTCTACCCCAGCTGCCACTATCACTTCCCCTGTAGCATCACCACACGCTGAGTGGGCCTTTGGGTGCAGGAACTAGGTACTACTTGCATCCACACGCACGCAATCTGTGGAACTATACCAGCCTGTTGTGAAATGCAACCAGAGTTCGGCTTATTGTGAGAAAAGTGAGTGATGCGTTTGTTTAGACATACTTGCAAAAAAGATGAAAATAAATAGTAAAGTGAATGCAACCATTAGTGTTAGTTATATGGGTAGCTAAATAATAAAAAGTAAAATAATCTGTTGAAATAAAAAATGCATTTTAGAAGTGTACATTAAAAAAAAAAAAAAAAATTTAGAAACTTCTCTTTGTTTTTTCCACAAATGGAAAATAAAAAGGTAATAACAGCAAACATTTTGGATACTCCCAATTCTATAATACGGTTCAATAACATACTACATCAAATAAAAGCTTTGGGGGGAAAAATTATAATGTTAATATGTTTAATGTAAATTATATAAAACACATGAATTTCTTACACATTTTTTGGTTCCAAACCATTTAACCTTGAACATAAAAATGTAACTAAGCAATCAATTCACAGATCACACAAAATTAGAATTGAAAGTTTCAAAAAAATATATATTTAGCTTGCCTAAAATGAGTATAGTTAACCCTGCAATGAGCTGGCCCCTGTCCAGGGTGTTCCCCACCTAAGGCCCAAAGTCCCTGGGATAGGCTCACCCGCGACCCCGAACAGGAACAAGCGGTAGAAAAGGAATGAGTGAAAATGAGTATAATTGTGTACTGCCCGGTGGTCTAGTGGTTAAGGCGGCAGCACACACGCCAGGCTCCATGTGCAGCCGGCCGCAGTGTCGTGAGTTTGAGTCCCGCTCTGACGATTTACTGCATGTCCTCCCTTCTCGCGCATCCTGAAACTGTCCTGTCTAATATAAAGCCTACGGGCCAATAATCCTTAAAATAACGAAAATGAGCACAATTTCACCCAAACAGCACGGACTCAGACTTATCTCTTAATTAATATCCGGCTGCATATTTGTGTGATCGCAGAGCGTGGCTGGCTTTTCGCCGCTTCTGTCCCTGGCGCGGAGTCCACCTCTCCCTCTGTTGTCTTTTAATAAACATAACCTCCATTGTTCCCCTTGTGAGATGGTGTGGAAAATCAGCCTTTTTCTAATTGTCGATTTGTTCTTTTTTTTCTGTTGCTCACTGGCACCGGCTGTAGACACAACACTCCATTTTTTAATTAGAATGGAGGAGGTGGGAGATTCCATTCATTAAAGCGCGTGCCTCATTGTGATACAGTCACCTCTGATCAAAGATGTGTTATAGTTTTGGAAACTTAAGGATCTGTTCGTTTTTTGCTGAAATTTGGTTGCCAACAAACAAAACATCTGAGTTTTTGCTAAATCTGGCATATTTACATATATATATAAATTAAGTTTTGGGTTTTTTTCAAATTTATTTTCACTGACAGTAATTTTTGTCTTATGTAGTATTTTACTTTTTTGTTTTACAGAAAATGTACTTATTAAACCAACAAAAGTGCATTTTCCCATTATTTTTGGTCAAGTTTTCAGTTACCGTAGGAGGCAATGCAAATATGTCGTTGGAAAAAACCCAATGAACCAAACACTGTATTCCATGATGCGATTATAGGCAATGAATTACCAATCAAATGTTTAGCTAATTGGCATATGGAACTTTTGCCCCAATGTAAAGCCATCCTTTGTTCTGTATCACATGATGACCACGACAGACCACATGACACATGTCACTGGTGTTACCCATTGTACAGTATGACCATAATTATAAACTAATTATAGAATTGTATGTATACTTTCAAATTTTAGCTTCATTTTCTGATAGCGAACAAGTTTGTCAAAAAGTTTGGTGGTACTTTATATATTTATTTTATTATCATTTTTTTCCCCAAAGACGCGGTGCAATTCTAAAATACGGTCTAATTATTTTTTTTATTTATGTACTTTTGTCATTTTGGCTGCTCATCATGCATTGAACAAGCATGATTTTGATATGAGCTCGAAGCACAGCTATTCTTGTTGCTATATAAAAGCTGGTACAAGCGTGAGGTGCCTGGCTACAGCGCTGTTTTTATCCCAAGTGATTAGAGCGAGCATGCAGTGTGAAGAGGCGCTACCTGACTATTAATCAATGTTAGACTTTATTCAGTATAAATAGATAAATCAAACATTTGGAGTTTGGCAAAGGATAGTTCATTATTATAATAAAATACATATCCCAGTCGGACTACTCAATAGGATTAGTCAACCGTGGTTCATTTTGTCGTAATGCATCAGCTGGTAGAGCAGCTGCCCAATAACTGGAAGGTTGGCGGTTTGAATGAGAAAGGCAATAAGATCAAGTGAAATAATTATAGGGATATTTGACACTATGAATCAAATATTTTGGCAACTATTTATTTATTTATTATTTAAGTATTTACTTATTTTTTATTTATTTTTTGCTAACCTAAAAAACAACAACCAAAATAACAACATATAAATGTAACACTATATTTCCATGAGTGTGAGAGTGAATGGTTGTCTGTGTGTCTATGTCTCTGTGTTAACCCTAACATTCACACTGTCCAGGGTGTTACCCCGCCTAAGGCCCAAAGGCACTGGGATAGGCTCCAGTCACCCGCGACCCCTAACGGGAACAAGCGGTAGAAAATGAATGAATGAACTTTATTTCCACTATAAGCAATATGTCCTTCCACAGCCTCTAAAAAAATGGTTCTCAAACATTTTTTCCACCAAGTACCAAAACTTTTTTTTTTAAATATTTGCCATTATGAGTACCGGCAGCTCTAAACCACGTCTAAACCAGATCTAAACCAGGACTATTTCTGGGCTAAACAGTGGCTGAACTAGGTTAAATAGGATAACACCATTTCTACAGAAGTTAAACACGGAGAAGAAAATTATTGACTCAAAATGTTGCAAACATTAAAACTGAAGAAAAGTCTGCGTACCCCCTGTTGAGAACTACTGTTCTTCGGCAAAAAAATAAATAAAAATAAAATACCATTATTCCTTGTTTATTTGGCCAGGACATATTAATGAACATACATAACATACATGCTGTAAACACACCAGAGTGTCGTCATGGGCTGATTTCCGTGTTCGCTCACATTCACGCTCACAAACACTCTCATTCCGACAGTGTACATCAACGCAGGAGGCCAGCTGGGTGAAGTGTCTCGTTTAAGGGCACGACGACAGTACGCACTCAAACCGGACGAGATCGGGCATTCTAAAAAGGTAAGACAATGCCCGATCTTTCTGCTGCTTTGCTAATCGTTCTACCGTCCAGGCGCCAGCATTTGCACAAACAATTCCACACCTGTCCTCATCAAAAACCCTGCAAAACAACAATCGTCCTATCACTATCTTGCCAATTCTCTCGACAGCACGCGACCCGATTTCGACTAGCTAAAGACGCCATGATAGCCTCCTCCATTCTGCGGAACACATCAACCCAAGCCCCGACACTCCGGTTGTCAAGAGCGCGCGCGTCTAATGACAAAAGCGTTCATTTGCTTGAGAAAAGGAGCCGAGTACGTATTGTGAGCTTGGTGTTAACAACTGTAATTTTGCTCTGATAGATTATGGAAGCGCGCTTAGATGACTGGCTCCCAAGGTCAGCGTCGCCGTGGCTCACTCGAGAGCGCTATTCAAACACTTTTCAAACCGCACAATAACACGGAGAAGGATGTTATTTTTCTTTTCCATTTTTTTTTTTTTTTCTTCTTTTTTTTTGAGTGGAGAACTTGAAATAACACTGGTGCAACGATAAACCTTAAATTAAATATTACAAGTATGTTTTTGTGCGTTCATCTCCAGCACTTCAAGGACAGTTGCTAATTGTCAGACGAGGAGGGGTTCGAGTTTACCTTTACAAATTACCAAATGAAACGCAAATCATATTTCTTCACTTGTAAACCCCCCAAAAAAAGCTCACTTTGGCTTTTTTCTACGTTTTCCACTTAAACACAACGATTTCCTCTTAATTACTCAACCTTGATGTCTGGATTTGAATTGTCTAAGCTCCAAAGTTTGCCCACCGCACCTCAGTTATTCGGTTGTGTCGGAGTGAAAGTTGGATTTTTCTTCCAGTCCAGAAATCAAGAGCGAATACCTGAACCCCGAACAGCAGAAGAGTCAAAATGTCTTGGACTGTTTGTTGTTAAAAATAGCATGTAGGTCAGCGCTGAGACCGGTGAGCGCACACGTTTTGGGGAAACATCCAAATTGTCAGAGCAGCGTGGTTATGCCCACGTAACCTTGTCAAAAATAACAAAACTGCTAGAGCTGTAAAAGCATGATAATTCAAGATAATGGTGCAACAGCTCACACCTCATCAAATATACGGCTGTATAAATGCTACCAGGGCTAGACCAGGACTGAACACACACAGAACCAGCTCTAAGTCATGTTCAGTTAATGATTTAAAGGTGGCACTAAGTAACTTCTCTGTTGGTGTGTCCTTTATCTGCTTGTTTCCATGGAGATATGATTGCTTTGCCTGGAATATTCCGCAGTAGGGCATTAAGTTTATCTTCCAGGCCAAGTTAAAAGGTCAGATCTATGGAGTAAAAACGCATGTTCTTCAAGATACATTCCAGCAATTAAAACATTGGTAAATAAATTCAATATGGATGGTTGAACATTACAGTTCTCCCAATAACATATTCACAGAGAAAAGAAATCTATCCATTCATTGATCTACGTCAATTTTTATGTATAACTTCTTGAAACGTCTTGATGTTAACAACATTGTCCGCATGCCTACCACTGAGGCCGTTTCTACTACTCGTTAGCACAGCAAACATCGTCTTGCCCTTTCTGTGTCAACCCGCTTAACCTGCAAGCCTCTCATGATTAGATCATTGATTACGCAAACACTTTCAAATCCTGTATTACAATATTTCAACTCTTTCCGATCATGGTTGCATTTGACTCTTGGCACTTTCATCCAAACATGGCTAATCTCAATTGCAATGTTTCATCGCGCATTTGGCGAACATTTAAGCGATCGCGCGTGGGATTACAGCGGGCCCGCGCGGTCCGGGTTGTTTACATATAATAACTCCCATCGTTGTACGCCGGCCCTCTGTTATTGTTGCAACAAGAGGATAAAGTCGCTTCGTTCTTATCGCGGCAGTAGTTCTTGATAGCCGTGCGTGCATCTGTCAGCTGTGGTCATATTTCCATGGGGGGATTAGGAGGCCGGAAACGCTGGGAGGGAAGACTCGGCACCGCTCGCGCTCTTGCTGATGCTACAGAGAGTTTATCGAATGAAGCAAGGAGAAATTGAGCCGGCAACGGATTATATGCCAGCATGAAAATATGGACTCCGTCGGTTGTGTTCATGACAAGACGATACAGTAAGTAGAATAGAAGAAAACAGTAGCGTACTTTTGAGTCAGTGAGCTGAAATCTTGAGAGGTTATAACGCTTTTTAAGACTGAATACCCCTCCGCTTGCAGCGATCTACGAATAGCGAATGAGTGTTTTCCAGCACGACCAAAAAACAATCTGTGTTCTCGACGTGGAATTGAAAAAAAATTACAATCTGGCTCATTTGATGATGTTGATGATCGCAGAGTTTTGAAAGTAAGATTGAAAGCCAATTGTAAAAAACTCTGTCCAAAGTAAGTAAAACCTTGAAATGTTTGTTCTTTTTAATCATTTCTTCCCAGTATTTCACTCATATTCACCCACCTGCTTGAGTCACATTCAAGCCATCATTAGGCGATTTAATACATATGTACAAAGTTGATTATTGGGTAGTTGCTGGTTGCTAAACTTAAGTCAAAACAATAACACCAAATGCCATACCAATGTTAGCTGTAGGTTTAGCCAGTGAGGTCGCTTTTACGATCTGATATTTCGTTTATTCCATTAGACCTACACCTTTCCTTTTTTTTCACAGCGATCACGAGCAGAACTTTTTTTTCTCAGCCGTCGTAGAGCCAAACACACCTCTACGACTGATATAAGTGCAATCCATTACTATAGAAAATCCTGGAGCGGAGTGTGCAGGCTCTCCACTCGCAGATAGATGCACGAGAAGTGTTACCTTGGCTCGCTCGTGGCCCTCGTAGGATGAAGTGTCAACTCCATTTAATAAGACCCACGTCACTGAAATACTTTGAACGGAGCCGATGCAGCCTCTTCAGAGTGCGGAGAAGTCGTGGAAATTATCACCGGGTTCAGGAGGTTAGATTTCGCTATATTGCTGGGCCTTGAACCGTGTAAACTGCTGAATTCATCACTCAGTGCACTTTGCAGTGAATGATGTTTTGTAGTATGACGCCTGCAAATGTCCACTACATCTCTTATCAAACATATACACAAAATGAGCAAATGTAAAAAAGTTAACATTATAGTTTGGGGGAAAGTGGATGCAGTCATTCCTGTCTATTGTTAACCGCCATTTTAAGAGCTCACTGAATTAATTAAGGTATTTTTGGAAAGAAGCCCCCTCCCTCCAGTAAACACATTACTAAGCTTTTCCATTGCTGTTTTGTAAAAGAAGGAAGGGCTACAGTGTTTTCTAAGGAGATTGTAGTTGCATTTTTGGGTGAATTTAATGGCTATATTCAGTTATCTGTTACCATTAGTACTTACACAAAACTCACCCAACTATTGTGTCAACTATTGCAAAGCATTTAAGCTCCCTTTCCTCGAGGGTCTATTGTATGCACACCAATGTATGAGAGGTTCCTTAATGTAAAACAAATGGCACACTGAAAACATATGTATTGTTATTTTTGCAGTTTAACACACACAGAAAAAATGCATGGTGGTTTTGCATTAATGGCATGGTAGAATTTGAAATTAATATAAGTTCTGTGGACTTTTAAAATATATATAAAGATGGAATTGTGCCACAGTTCTTTTTCAGTTTGCGTTGATGGAACAGTAGTGAGTTTGCCTAAAATGACGTTGTTCCTGCTAAAATACACTAGCTCAAAATTCTGAAGACATTTGTGCAATACCAACAATAAATTTAGACTGGTTGAGTGCAGTGAATAAGAGGCAGCAGTGGTGCAGTGGGTAAGCATTCACCCAATTTAATCGGTCGATGATATTTTAGTCAACCGACATTTTTGGGAGGGAGTTATCTGAAGATTTTGGCGAGAATCATAGAATAATGAGAGCGTTGCCATAGTGATTAACAGTTTAAAACGAAATATTATGTCTTCTGAATATGGACAACATTTTTGCATAAAACATGATGGTGACACCCTTAAATATATATCTAACATAAATACACTGTTTACTAGTACTTTTTTGTATAAATAGTTGTAGTCTTTTGCCACACCCCCTTTTAGTCGATTAATCTGTCAATAATCGACCAAGAATTCCTTTAGTCCACTTTACAGCCCTACATTCCCCAAGGAACCAAAAGGTAGTTGGTTCCAATTGTGAAAGAACACTTATTGTCATTGTGGAACTTCACTTGCTTCAATGACCCATTCCAGTCACAGTAATTCAGCAAGTTATAAAAGGAAAGGCACCGGGTTTAAAAAAAACAAAAAACATTTGTATCAAAGAATTTGACATTTTTGTACAGAAGGCAGCATGTTAGAATTCATGGCAACTAGAACTAACAGCAAGCATCTACGGCACGTTTTACTAGTTGCAGAATGACCATTGGACAGCTGCATGGACTGTATACTGTGTCCGGGTCTAACTGTTGCTAGTGCAAAGATCAGTGTGTCAAAAGTAAACACACATCTAAGTGCGTTTTAGTTTTCCACTCAGGATGGCCAAATGTTGGATGTTTCATGCTCAGACGTTCTAGAAGCAATTTACAAAGCATGCAAGTTCAAATAGTAAGGGTGTAAGAGGGCACCCTTGTCGTGTTACTTTTGACTTTTATAGATTATCTTTTTCTGTTTTGCTGATAGGAATAGTCTTGCTGCAAATTGGCTCCAGATGCCCTTCCCAATGCCACCTACTCCAATTACCAGGACTTAAGATGGGGAGGAAGAAAAAACTGCTTTGTGACCTTGTGCGACCTGTGGATTTGTTTTATTTATTATTTATTTTCCGTCTGCAGACATGGTAGAATGTTTTGCTGCTGTATTAAGATTTCTAATTCTCTATCAACGTTTGCACAAAGTTTTGCACTGGATGCCCTTCCAAACAAAACCTCCTCCATAGCAGAAATAGCAAACTGATATGTGACCCCATGTAGTCTGCTGTAAACTGTGAATGTAGCAGTAGTGGATTGTGACCCTGTGTGGCCTATGGATTGAATTTTACTACAGACAGTATGTTTGCAAAAGGGCTAAGCAGCTCCTTAGCTAACTTAGCTGTTATCATCAAATGGTCAGCTGAGATAACAACTGCCTTTTAAGTAGTTGGACAAATATCAATAACACAATTCTTCTTTCCACACCATAAAAAAAAAAAAGAATGAACAAACAGCTGAACTTATAGTATAGGGCAAAGTTACATTTTATTTTATTTAAAAATACTTAACTAGTCTGATCATTTTTGTGAATTTTTGAATAAATTAAAATTATATTACAAATACATTAAAAACATTTCTCTTATGTCTTTCTTTGTCCCCTTTTTTGATGACCAGTTTTGCATGTATTAACCGTTATTTAATCAGGTAAAACCCATTGAGATCCAAACCTTTAACATTTTTTCAAGGGCAATCTGGACCAAAGTGGGAAACTTGTTGCACACAATCATAAAAAAACATGTAAACATTCAAATCGAGAAAGATTTAAGAAACCACATATAACTGTTCATATAGAATTCTGGCTCTCCATTGTTTCAAAACAGCTTGAAAACAGTCCAAAAGTACAAATAAATACATCATTCGAGATTGTACCACTTTGCATAGCCAGTACAATTTATTATCCATTTGTCAAACACATTCAACTTCAGTCAATTTACTGAACTACTTTTTATTTTGTTTTGCTTTTCACTGAATGATTCAAATGTTCTTAATTATTCATCATCTTTACATTTCTACAGTACAGCGTTGAACCAGCAAATGTGCAGACACCAGAGATGTCACCACACCCCGCACAGCGCTCTCTCTCTCTCTACTTCTCTCTTGGTTCAACACCTTCGGAACAATGCCTCCCCTGACCCAATAAAATCATAAAACCCCTGCGAGGCCGCTTCCTTCCCCCCGTCAGAGAGTCTTTGAACCGGGCACAGACGCTAGACGTGCGAACGGCAACAGTCTGGCGCTAGACACCACTTTGCACCCACCGCCGCAATTCGCAGTTCACCAAAAGAAGATGATTTCCAGAATGATGGGGCGGCGGATTAGATAAACGCGTGCGGAATTCAAAACGGGGGGCTGGCTGTCGGAAGCGATAATGGTTTCAAAATGGCGGTTTGAGTCGTGGGAAATGTCTCGACAAGGCGCAGAGGTGTACGTACACTGTAAAAAAAAAAATAAATTATATCGTCTTGAATTTCATATTATCATTTGGTCTCGATTTGACTAGATTTCGTTTTCCGTCATGGAAAGACAAGAAAATGCAATTGTTTTATATTTATGGTTGAATCTGAAATACACGTATCCAAAAATATATTAGAATAAGTCAACTAATCTAGCTCTATTATCAGAATTAGAACTACTTTTCATTATCAGAAAAAGGAGAGATTGCTTTTTTTTACCGCGTAAACAACCAATTTACAGTTACATCTAATTATTTGCATACATTTTCTGAATTCTAGTCATATTAACTCATGTAGGAGTAGACATTTTTACAGTGCGATGAATAGTTGTCAGCCTATGTTGACGTCTATGTGCGACACGGATGCAAAATGTCTGGTCCCGAAAAAAGAGGTGGCGAGGATTGGAGAATGCGAAAAATAAAAGGGCGAAATTTAGGGGGAAAAAAGCCTGGAAGAGAAAGAATGACACGCTTTGAAGATGACAAAAAGAAAAGAGAAAAAAAAAAAAAAGTCCCCAAAAATGGTTAAAAATAGACTCCATGTAAGACTAAAAGTGGGTCATATGAATCGGCATTGCAGTGGTGTTTTGAGGGATTCTGCAGACACAAAAGGAGGCGACGTCGACGAGCATTTGCGACAAACTTAAAGCCATTTCCAGCCAAGAAAACGGGCACAATGGTGGTGGAATTCCTACACGCTAAAAAGGTAAAGTGCTATGCAATGGAAAAAATACAATGTATTTAGAACATAGAAGATGTATTGCAGAAGAAAACCCTCAGAAGCCACAAAAACCAAGAGGACTTTTGTCTATAGAGGTAGCTTCAAGTAGAGAAAACTAGGTCATATAAAACTTACATTCGGAGCGTGAGAGCCGAATATAAAAGCAGTTTGATGACGCAAATGGATGCACTTTTGCAGTAGATATTGGAATGAAAAGGTCTTCAAAAATAAGTTTAAATGAGGAAGGGAAAGTTTGCAGCCAAATTTCACTTAAAGGATTTCAACAGACTACAAATGGTATTAAAAACATAGGGCAGGCTATGTAAAGCTGAGACAAACGTAAATGAATTATTAAAAAAATAAGAAGAACTCAATTAAAATTACAAAATAATTCTAAGAAAAAGCAGAGAAAGAAATTCAGGCATAACATTTTAACCTGGAAAGCACGGCGAGTATTGAAAAAATGTGTTTCCTACTTGAATACATTTTGCAAATTCATAAATATTACGTCTGGTTGTTTTAATATTTAATTGTTCAAATATGGAATTTTTACATTTAGGATCAACATGTGTTTATTACTCTTACTTACTACTAAAGTTTACTTACACAAATCTAAGAACAATGTATCCCGTTTTTCATCATGTCATCGCCCAGATTTCTGACATATAAATCGGAAAAATGGACAACGCCAGGTTTAAATGTCTTGCTTCATTTTGTTGACATATTAAAAACAAATAGAGGCTTTGAGATATCTTATTTGGTTTTAACGTAAAATTTGGTTTTACTGAAAATTGGCGCAAAAAAAAAAAAGAAGTCAAATTTCGCCTCATTTCTGGGGATTAAAACTTCAGGCTTCAAATTAGATAAACAGATCCTTCTGTACGTTCAGTCAAAATCACGTTCAGTCCAAGATTGTAAAGTTTGGTGTGTGTAGGTGCTACTTTAAGTCTCTGTGGGGAAAAGGGGGGAAAAAAACCCTCGCATTTTCTGAAAACAGCCTTCGAAGTTCCAACGCCCCATGTAAACCTACACAATTAACTAATACAACTCATTTAGTTGCAGATTTAGAACAGTTTTGTCATTTCTGCTTGAAATCTTATTATGTTGAGAGAACAAACTAACAAAAAAAAAAACACAAAAAAAACACAAAAAACAGAAATACGATCGCAACTTGAAATGAAGCAAACTGGGGATATAAAACGCCCCCTCGGATGTACAAAATATTAGGACAAGCGCCAGACTCGGCCTATTGAATCCATCATGAACAGATGCAAAATACACAAGTACATTCCATTTACATGCAAACGGTCGACTGAGCGATTCTTCATGTAAATGTTCTTTTCTTTTTGTTAGAAAAGGGTGAAGTGGTGAACATCGGGACAAGCAGCTGAGGCCGTGTCCCAAGCACATCTCACCATTCGGGGAGGCAATTAGTTCCAGTGCCAGTACTAATGCGGTTGGAGGGGCGCGCGCGGCAGGGGTTCCGAGGGTCCCCGGCTCTAAAGGGCGTGGGGGGGGCGGCTGTTTCTGCTGCGGTGGGGGACAAAGGTGGGGGTCAGGACCTCGGGGTTGGGGATGGGGACGGTTATGTGAAAGCTGTAATGTGTCCGCTGACCTCTGCCACTGGACTGGACGCTGTGAGGGGAAGCTTTACAGTTCTGACTGGACAAAGACACTATGGGGATGGGGGAAGGTACATTTGGTGAGGGTCAAAGGAGACACCCACCCCTCCCCTCTCCTCTCCCAGACCGAAACGCAAGAAGAATGGACCTGTTGACACGAAAAAAGGAACGCTGATGAATACATATATTTTTAAGTAGTGTACGCACTGTTTTTGTTTTCGGCACTTCATTTAAAAAGTTGAATCTGGAGTAAATCAGTCGCTTTTTCACATTCATATTTCAACGTGAATGTGGGCGAAGTGTCTTTCTCAGGGTTTAGTCGTCCAAAAAGAACTGTCCACTGAAATAATAATGACGTTATACAAGTCAGGATGTTAATTATTGAAAAACTTGTGAGCAATGCGCAATATGCCACGCGTTTTACAAACTTTACAAGCCATTTTAACTCGTGTTTCACAATATGTTCGGTCGTATTCAATATCGGTTTAAATCATTATAATACCTTGAGGGGCTGCGTTTACATTGTTTCTTATTGGTTTTCCTTCAACACCATCACGCCATTTATCTGCACTCTTCTTCTTTTATTATTAAGATTCATGTTTCTCGTTTGTATTGTGATTTTAATCCATCTTTTCATATTCTGAGAAACACTTGTGAATTGTGCTCAACAATCAAACGTGAAATATATAGTTTTTATTTTACAATGTTTTTAGGACTTTAATACATTTAAGGTCACCATTTATTTATTTATTTATTATTATTATTACTATTATTATTATTATCCTTTTATTTTTATATTTTTTAAACCACTGTAGAAACATTTTTGTAACTTTAGAACCAAAGACAACACACAGTTATTATTAAAACAGTTGCATTGGACTGGGCAATATGATCAATACCAATTTTCTATTAAATCTTATTTTGTCTTAACAAAAAACAAAAATGTCTTTCAATTAATACATTCCTGAACATAAGACAGACCTTCAATGTGCCAATACAAAAAATAGTCACATTTCCACCACCAATGTCAGAATTCTGCTCCAAACCACATGTTTTTACTGACACAAAGCAGACCCCAGATCAGAGATGTTCCATTCAAATGTGATTAATTGCACAGCGCTTATTTCACTGAATCAATTTTGATATAAAACACTCCAACTGCACCGCGCGGCCTGGGCACGGTAGCGCTTCCCCTCCGTCGAAGCTCCTTTTCTGGGCCTGAGTGAATGGCCGACGGTGCACACGCCTCTGCTCCCGTTTGATCTCCCTGCGTGTGTCAAGGGCGTTTAAAGGGCAGGGAGTAGAAATGAGCCCCGAACTGTCCGCTCTGATCCAGTCTACGCTCTACTGCCACTTTTCTTTCCACGCATTTCAAACGGCCGGCGCTGTCAAATTTGGATCCGTATAGATTGATGCAAAAAGGTGTAAACGAGAAGGATCTAAAAGCTACACGTCAATGGTTTTGAAGCTCAAATATTGTCATAACATGTCGACACTGGGCAGACAAAAATGAAATGGATAAATATGTTGCCTAATTTAGGACATTTGTGACTCCAAAAAGGAGTGACTGTGGCTCTGGTGGTTGGCGGTACAATCGCAGCTATGACAACGCTATGGCACAATGTCGCGTCGTCCTTGGGCAGGAGACTTCAACCGTAGTGCGTCTGAGGGAATGCGGGTGTGAGGGGGAATGAGTGGCACAGATTGGCAGTAACATTCCTTTCGCTCTGCAACCATATTACTGTATATATGAGACCCAAATGTGGGGGGGTTGGGGCCTGGGTCTTGGGCCGGGTCTTGGGCCGGGTCCAGGGACGGGTCCAGGGACGGGTCCAGGGCTAGGTCCAGGGCTGGGTCCAGGGGTTGGGTCCAGGGGTTGGGTCCAGGGGTTGGTCCAGGGTTTGGGTTCCAGGGTTGGGTCCAGGGGTTGGTCCAGGGGTTGGGTCCCGAGGTTGAGTCCGGGTTGGGTCCCGGGGTTGGGTCCCGGGTTGGGTCCCGGGGTTGGGTCCCGGGTTGGCGTCCCGCGGGTTGGTCCCGGGTTGGTGTCCCGGGTTGGGTCCGGGGTTGGGTCCCGGGTTGGGTCCGGGTTGGTCCGGGTTGGGTCCGGGGTTGGTCCAGTGGGTCCTGGGTTGGGTCCCGGGTTGGGTCCAGGGTTGGGGTCCAGGGGTTGGGTCCTGGGTTGGGTCCGGGTTGGGTCCTGGGGTTGGGTCCTGGGTTGGGTCCTGGGGGGTCTAGGGAGGGGTTTGGTCTAATGGCGGTTACCGGGTTTAGGTTTTTAAGTTTGTTCTGGGTTGGGTTGGGGTCTAGGGGTTGGGTTCTGTTAGGTTTGTGAGTTTTGATTTGTGTCATGCTATATTGAGTCAATTGCGGACCACTTTCCCTTCAGTTGCACATTCAAGTCAGTTAATCCGAAAACAGATTCACTGAAGATAATCAATCACCCTAAATCTAAATTCACACCAATTATCGATTTATTTATGAACCGCTTTCCAACAATGCTTGACAATTTGTGCACGGCCACTTTTGAATCCGTCCCATTTTATTCTCTTCTCATAAAAAGTTGCAATGAACACGTTGGCCTCCGTCGACGTTGCTGAATGGCGAGATAAATAATGCACGCAGCTGTTGACAAACGGCTGCCGGTCTTTGGATTCTAAAAATCTCCCCATGTCAAGTGCGCACTCGTGGAGCCCTCGCGCTTGGCCAGTTTCAAAAACAGACTCTTTAAACCACTCTTATCAAGGCGCCAATCACGTGGCTTACAACTGCGGCAGAGTGGAGCTGGATTTGCTGACGGGTTAAACAATGGGCGGCTGTTTGTTAGCGGAGGAGGTTGGGGCGTCTCCAGAAGACAGATGATATCCAGACCTCAAAAAGGTACAATACAGACCTATGCACTTTGCACTAGTTACAGCATGCCAAAATAAAATGTAAATAAGATGACCAAAATTAGTTTGTTTAGATTATTTTTTTTATTTTATTTTTTCAGAATCAGTTAACAGGAGCACAGTTGGGGTTATACAAATGAAATGAAA
The DNA here is from genome assembly GCA_015082035.1 of Chaenogobius annularis. NCBI lineage: Eukaryota > Metazoa > Chordata > Actinopteri > Gobiiformes > Gobiidae > Chaenogobius > Chaenogobius annularis. The sequence continues at coordinate 647,572 of BJKM01000212.1, read as the reverse complement.
GTATTAAAGTATAATATTACAAATACCAATAAGAAAATCTTAAGTAAAGTGCTGATCTTGAATTTGGCTAAATCTATCATTTTGTATTCATTTGTAAAAGAAAAGTAAATGAATGCGCCAACATGTTTTCTTTCCTTTGGTGTAAAACGATTCCAATGCAAAATGTTCACTGTACTGAAGTGAAATTTGAAAAGTTCTTAGATTTTCAAACAAAATTTTAATTAATTTCATCCGTTTCTCTATATCGTCTCAGAAAGGCCTGGAGACCCTTTCTTGGGAATGTATTACTTTGGAAGAACTGTGTCGGACTGATTCACCACAACAACAACAACAACAAAAAGATCGTCATTCATTCATTCATTCATTCATTTTCTTTGCCATTACATTCATTTTGTATTTGACAATTCAGACAATACTACACATTTCTATATTTAAAAAAGACATTTTTGGTTATTGTACTGAGTAAGACTGATTGGTCCTTCTTGTTTTATGGGCCTGCAGCTCAGTAGCTTTGGCCAAAGAGCTGACCACTAGAGTTTGACAGGAGCTATTGTATCTGCGGGGGGACAATGGGAGGAGGAGGAGGAGGAGGAGGGGGGGGTCAACCTAAAACTTCTGCTCTCTTACCCCTCCCCCAGCTTTGCTCATCCTGTCCAGTAAGTTTAGTTTTCCGATTGTGCCATATCTAGTCGTAGTTTTAGTTGCACGTGATTGTTATTCTGTCTAGTCACAGCTAAATGTGCAGAATTGTTCCTCAGCTAAAAGAAAGAAGATCAAAGCTCCAAATAATAGAATTTATCATGCCATGTATAAACGGGATGTCCAAGAAACAAATCAGATGCAGTGGATTATGATTAAAGTTGTAAAGTATTCAAGTGACTACATTTGACGACGTACTACTACTACTACTACTACTACTACTTCTACTACTTCTTCTTCTACTACTACTAGCTTGTTGATATCTCTAACCTCACTAAGTATATTTAGTCTATCAGTCTAAAATTTGAAATCCCCCTTGTTCAATAGTCTCTTACTGTGGAATTGTTTTTCTAAAACACAAAAAAAATACAATTTATTTCAAAAACATTACTAGTCCAATAAAAAACATAATTTTACTAAATGTATATTTTCTAGAAAATGTAATATTTTGTTGTTTTTTTTCTTTTCTAAAAATGTCTTTCAAAAAACACACTCGACCAATAGCTTCTCTAACACACTGCCTCATCCGTCTGAATTATTCCATCTGAAAAAATAAAACCAAGAAAAACATAAATTTTCCAAAAATGTAAAAACACAAAACAAAAAATACATCAACTAGAAATGTATTTCAAAAAACACACTCGTCCTACAGCTTCTCTAACAGCAAACGGCCTCATCTGTCTGAATTATTCCAGCTGAAAAAACTAAGAAAATCATAATTTTTCAAAAAATGTAAAAACTAAATAAACATTTCTTTTAAATCCACTCTAGTTCCATATCTTCTGTAATAGCACACTGCCTCCTCTGTCCTCTCCTCTCGCTCTGACCTTTCACCTTAGGAGTCATTGCAGTGGCAAAAATAATAAAAACGGTTCCGGAAAAACAAACTGCTGGGTGTCTGTGATGTCCATTGTGTTTCGCTGTGGGTCCCTTTGGCAGTGTTGCTGTACGGGGAGCTTGACATTAAGATTATAGGGAAGATTACGCTGGATACTTTTGCTGGACAGATGGGGCGGGGGTATTCGGGACCTTTCTCGTGCTACGCTAACGGCTGAAGCTGCATGGGAACACTTGGCTCCTTCCCACGTCTTAATGGAGGGACAACAAACAGCATGTGGTCAGTAATGGGCAATGAGGGATTAGATGAAAATGAATGAGAGGTTCTGGTAACCGGGGAAGATATTGGTATTAAGAGACAAACTAAGCTATTTAAGAGATTTTTTTCTTTGTTTGTTTATATAAATCTCCAAGTTAAGACATGGATAATGTGGAATTAGATATAGAACATATTTTTTCAGTCATTTGAGGACATTCTGGCACCATAAACAATAAAGACATTAAAAATTAATATATTATTATTTTCATTATTATTATTTTCATTATTATTATTTTCATTATTATTATTATTATTATTTTCATTATTATTATTATTATTATTTTCATTATTATTATTATTATTATTATTATTATTATTATTATTATTATTATTATTATTATTATTATTATTATTATTATTATTTCAAGTCTTAGTGATGTCAAAAAGGATTAAAATCAGGATTAAAATTAATGGCAAGCATTGGTAGTTTTTTTTTATTTTTTTATTAGCCTTAATTGCTAAAGTTGTCTTACAAACTTCTGGTTCGGCATGTAATAAGGAAAAACCGATTCCTTTATGTATTGTTTTGACCAAGTCCAAAAGTACAACAAACTTTCAAACACAAGTTCTACTGAGACTTTCTTGGCTGCACTCCACCTGAAACATAAACTCTTTTAGACTGACATGTTAACCCAGCCCACCTGCAACAGCCTGCAGCCTCCTGACATAACTTGTGTGTACAGCAGTAGCAGCAGTCCTAAAATGACCTGAGCGTATGCTGGGATCGGGTTACGGCGGCGTTGTGTACATTTTTGCTCCTGTGCGCTTTATGTTTCTGTAGCTTAGGGAGAAGAGAGGGCGCGGGAAGGGGAAGGGGCTACGCAGTTATGTAGGTCAAAGAGTCATTCCAGGACAACTTCTATAGTGAACCGGGTCGAAACTAGGACTAAAGCGGAGGACTGAACCAGGACTAAACCAGGGTTACACTAAGAGTAAAGTAGGACTATAACCAGGGTTCTGCAAGGACTAAACCACCTGAGCTCAACCAGAAGTAAACCAGGGCAGAACCAGGCTTGAACCAAAAATAAACAAGGAGTGAAACAGGACTAAACATGGAGTAAACATGGTTAAACTCAGAGTAAAGTAGAAGCATGACTGGGGTTGTACCAGGACTAAATCAGGATTATAGCACCAGGGTTCAACCAGGAGTAGACCAGGGCTGAACCAGAAGAAATAATAATAAAGGACTAAACAACAAGTCTACGAAAGATCTAAAAGAAGGGCTAAACCAGAACGTGAACCAGCACAGTCCAAACTAAAACAACATTCCGGCTAAAATAGCTTAAGAAATGTCCAGCAAAAGCAACCGAGTTCAAACCTGTACATAGTCAGAACTAAACCTGAACCAAACAAATGCAAAATCCCGTTTGAACTGGGCCGTGGAAAACCAAATCGAACAACATTTCAAATTTGAACGGATTTGCTCATCTAACAATCATTGCACGCTAAATGGGGCTATTGCATAATACTGTTTACATGTTGGAGCAAGATTGCGGGGGTTTGCTATCGAACATTCCTGGTAGGTTTTGAACCCAACTGACCCACTGACTTTGAGTTTTAGTCGTTTTTATTCCTATTAAACTTTGGCTATTTGGAGTCGCGCTCGGTTTCGGCGCGTTTGCTAATCGAGTTCGCGCACTTTCACCCATCATTTCAGCTTTCAAAAGGCCTTACTAAGACACATCTCAACTAAAATCCTAACAAGGACACCGTAGCAAAAGTAGGCCGAGTTCTGTGTTTAAAATGAATACGTTTCGCCACTCATCCAAGTCGCTTCTTCGGTTTCCACGCAACTCTTGTATCGAAACCATGAACAATCATGCACAATACGACTCCGGTGACGGTTCACACCTTTGGGAAGATCAATGGACGTGACAACAGATACTCCTGACTGTGAAAAACCAGGGTGTGTTAAGTTTCGGTATAGTTAGCTCCTCCCCCCGCACAGATATTTAAACCAGTCTTTGACCAGAGCTGCGCCGAACCGAGGAAGCTATAGATCCAACCTGTCCATGTACACAGTAGCTCAAAAGTACTAAGTAGTTTTTTTCGTACTTACGTATTAAATTATAACACAAGTTGATCATTCTACATTCTGTTCATCGTAAACCACAGTATTGATTGGCAGCGAATTGTAGCTATGTGACATTTTAGAACCCCCGACATGTCTAACTCGGAGACGTCATTTTTCAGAAAATCATAACTAAGGGCAGGGATGTGGGCGGGGATAGGGGGTAGGTGAAAACAGGAATTTTCTGAGCACTCAAGCCTCAGTTGCAGAACAATAAAGGATTCACTCAAACATGCAGGAATCAAAATACAACTTTGAATGAAACTAATAATGAGGAAACAAGTTTGAGAGCTTAAGTTGATTGTGTGTTCCCTTCAAAGCTCTGCAGGTCGAACCACACCAGCTAAAGTTATCTGTGGCTCCCAAAATCCAGCACAATGCATTACGCATTTTGCTGGGATTGGTCACTGCACGGCGGCCATACCCCCACCTCCACATTCCCCTGCACCCGTCTCTCCTCTCACACGGGGGGACAAAGGCTGAAGTGTCCGGGGGGGGGGAGCGAGCATGCACGCCGCCACTGCTGGTGCTGCTGAGGCCGGGTCGGTGGGGTCAACCCCGGCTGAAGACCCAGAGAGGGGCGCGATTTTTTTATTTTTTTTTTGGTCTCTTCATTCATTTTCTTTCTCGCCTTCTCGTCCTGGACTCTAATCCCCATTGGAGTGGTCACAGAGGGGAGCACGATGCCCATGAGAAGCTCCATTGTGAGGGTGCGGGGTGGGGGGGGGCGGCTCCGTTACAGTGGTGTTTACAGTATGGAGCTGTACATCGGGTCCATTGAAACCGGACCCAGGGTTAAGAAAGGGGCGGTAAGAGCTAGAAGGATACATTTATGTTTTTTCATGACATAATTAAAAGGCCTTTTCACTTCACGTACGTACGCCGAAAAATGATCAAGCGTTAACCCTACTTAAATATATTAAGTCACCATGTTCCATTTCTTTACTTTTTGTTGATCCAAAGCAAACCATTTTCAGTTCAAAATGTGCTTTGTTGTCAAGTTGTCAAGCCAACTTTTCATTTTTGTGGGAGTATTTTTATTTTATTTGTCTGTTTGGCTTTTATTAAAAATTAAACACATTACAGATATACAGTATTACATGACAGATGTACAATATTTAAATTGACTTTTATGATCTTTGTTTTAGTCGACTGCAAAACATGGATTGATGTGGAAAAACCCCCACAAAAAGTATACATGAATTAAAAAAAATATTCCAATTATTAATTTATTACCATTCTACCATTTACGCTTTTATATCACATCTTATCCTTGATGGGAAATCTGTCCACTGCATTTGACCCAAACTGTAATGCCACTGAGGCTTCCTTTACATTATTTCTTTGGTTAGTTTCCATCTAAAGTCTGTGCACATCAGTGATGACGGAAACGTGCTGTTATTTACAGTACGGGGCTGCGAGGGTCTGCAGTGAAATCTGAGCTGTGGTAAAAAAGAAGGTAATGGTGGGAGTTTGAGGATGGGGAGGTGCGTGTGTGCGTATGTGTGTGCATGTGTGGGTTAGGCGTCCACTGTTTGTGCTCAGCCAGGCCTCTTCTACAGGTCAAAGGGCACAGGGGGTAAGGGGGGGGTGGGGCCGGAGAGGTTACAGACCTGACTTTTGTGTTGTTGGTGGGACAGAGAGAGAAAGAGTTAGAAAGAGCAAGAGAGAACGAGAGAGAGAGAGAGAGGGGAGGGGGTTAAACGGAGGGAAAGAGAAGAAAGGTGAAGAGAAAGAGAGAGAGGGTGCCAATGATGGGCCGCACACACGTGGCCCCCTCTGATGTGACACCAGCAGGAAGGATGTGGTCTGGACTGGACACTCGGCATGGTCACCAACACGCCTGCTCCGCTCCTGGACGCCATTTTCAAATCGCCAAGTCCGTTTACAGCTCCACGTTTGGCATAAATGAGTACTTGTTGGCGCGTTTTCGCTTCGCCTCCAAATAAAGCGAAACGGTAAAAAAGCCAGACTCGGCGGGCTCGAACATTCTGACGACCCGCAAACTTGTGAGAGCGGATGGTGTGCGGCGCTACTGCGATGAGAGCAAGAGCGGTGCACCCCGCTTCACAATTCTGGTGGAGAAAAGCTGCTCTAAAGCTGACAAAAAAAAACAAAAAACCATGTGTGTGAGTACAAGCTGCTAGGGTTTGTTGGCGCTCGGAACAAGTTAGAAAGATTTAAATACGTACTTGTTTACCTTTCATGGTTTGTCAAAAGTATTTATTTATTTAGTTTTTATTCATGTATATTTATGCATTTATTCTTTTTCTTATTAATCCATATATTTTTTTAATAATTATTTTAATTATAGTTGGTCGATTATATTTATTTGTATTGTCTAATTAAATTATTAATGTGCTTATTTTTTTTAGGTATTTAGTATCGACGAATAACACGAGTAGATCAACATTTTACATTTTACTAATTCATTTTATTAATAACTCGTAACATTGATCTAAAAACGACTTAGTCATAGAAACAGGACCATTGACTTCCTGTTCTAAACCGTATAACTGTTAAGCCCCGCCTCTTCATAGTGTCGTTTACGTGTTTTATTTATTGGGTGAAAACTGGACTTTCCTGCGCACCCGAGCCTCGGTTCCAGGACAAAACAGGATTAACTCAAACCTGCAGGAATCCAAACATAACTTTGAGTAAACTAATGATGAGGAAACACTGAGGTTAAAAGCTCATTAAAGGTGGCGTGCCAGTGACCTTTGTTGCAATCTGTCTCTGAAAGATAAAACAAGTGCAGTATCTTTATGAGCTATTGGGAAACACTGCCAATATAAAAAGGTAATCAGAATTCCTCCCGAATATCCACAAACTGCAGTGTGTGTGTGTGTGTGTGTGTGTGTGTGTGTATTGAAGAGCTTAGCTTTCCAACACTCAAACGTCATGGGACTCCTGCACTAAATTTGAGGCAACATCAAAACAGCGTTTGATGTTTTCAGCAACAAACCGACAAAATTAGAAAACGGAAAATTCCACAAGGCAGGACTTGATTTGACAATTTTCAGAACTTTTTATGGAACATTTGACTACCTTGATATTTCCAAAGGGAAGGCAGCTCGTGGCAGTCTGAGTTAAACATGAAAAGCAGTAAAACGTACTCTTTACTACACTTTAAATGGCCTCAGTAAAGCAGGAACAAAGATTACCATCATTATGATTCAGGCTTAATTAATACAACCCTCAACTCCCGAATTAAGTATTACTAAACTATTTCTTCATTATTTATCTAAGTATTTATTTATTCATGCTTAATCAAAGCTAATTAAGGTGTAGTTCATATAAAGTGGTAATGGAAAACCTAAATTCTACACATTTACTTTGTTGCAGCTTTATGGATTTCTTTAACCAAAACATTTAACCATGTCTAATATAATGATGAAATATATAGTTTGACAAGATATTACAGGCAAAACATTTCTTTATTGTTTTACATTTGTTGTTGTTGTTGTTGTTGTTGTTGTTGTTGCTTTCACCTGGAATCTGCCCCTAAAGATGTTTAATTATTTCATTTAATCCACCTCCAATTTGGGACGTTGTAAATTTCAAGGCAATTTTTCCACTCGGACACAAAGATCAGCACCTACACACGCCGGACTTCAAAAACCTGCCGTTTGTTGGCACTCAATTCTAAGCCTGATTTATTGAAATTTGAACTTTTAAAAAAATTAGGCAACTTTTTTTTTTTTATGTGCACCAATTGTAAGTCAAAACTAGTTCACACCATTTCCAAAACACTTTTTTTTTAATGCAATGTATCAATAAAATTAAGCAAGAAATTTAAAGCTGACTATGTATAAGTCCCAAATATGTGAATTATTGGCCATTTTTACTCTTTTTCTTGAGCTTTATCAAGAGTCTGAACATACAGGATTCATTTTACTAAGGCACAGGAATCCCAAAGCACACAGCACTGTTCACCCATTTTCATGGTTTTCGCACTGGCTCCGCCCTAACAGAAAGACCTTGCTTTGAACATATCATATGCTGGGTGACATTTTCCGATGCCCAGAATAAAAGATGTACAGTTCATGTTCTGACAGGTGTTGACGTATGGCACACAGTCAACTTATGGAACAGCTCATCTTTTGACGTACTTCGACATATGGCTCACAGTCAGCTTATTCTAATTATGTTAAACTTACATGTTCATACAGTCAGAGTAGGGTAATACAACAGCACTCAGACAGTTTTAAGAGAAAACTCAGAAATGCTCGCATAAATTGATTAAATATGTTCAGATGAGCGACCAACAGAAGACATTTCCAACAGATCTCTCTAAATGCAAGCTTCTTTTCCTGTTCGCCTCAATACTTTTCCATTTTTCCGACTCTTTTGCGAACGCTTCAACCTACCATTGTGGAGTTGCGCGTTACAGCTAGCGTTAGCGGGGAAAAGCGGCGGGTCATGGGCTAAGTGAAATATATCCCCCGGTGTGAGGCGTGCGGCGGGGACGACGCAGGAAGCTGAGGGTCTGGAGATAACGCCGCGAGACGTGGGCCGATAAGCGCCTAACACCTGTTAGAAGATACACTCGCAGGAGGCAGTCAAAAAAAAAAGAAAAAGAAATAAAAAAGCATTGCCGAACAGTCAGTACAACAGAACATAAACTGGGGGGTAATCTGTTGGAAAAACGCGCAAAAACAGCCCAAAACAACGCGCTACAATAGTATTTAAACACGACCAGGCGTGTTTAAAGGTTGGAGTCATTCTTCGCGCTGAAGTTAAAAGTTGGAAAACTTTTAAATGATCTGTTTTTGCATGTCGGGAAAAGGCTTGCGTTATCCTCTTTGTACGTTTGGCCTCATTAAAAACAAAAGTTACATTTTCTTTATTTTCTTTAAAAAAAAAAAAAATTCAGTCAAACTTTGTGGGAACGGTTGCATGCTCCCCTGAGTTGTAGCGTTTTACAGACTGCATTGGGCTAAAAATGAATCATCAAAATGCTATTATTATTATTATTATTATTTTTTAAATTATTAATAATAATAATAATAATCACCAAATCTACCAATTTTTTTAACACAAAGGTCGGATTTGTTCATGTTTTAGCAGGTGATGTGGCGCGGGATCTTTTCAACCGATTAATAGAAACACTGGTTGGTTTGATTCATTATTTATTATTCACATTCTTTTACATGAATCTATTTTATGTCGGAAAATAGTTGAGAGTTGCTTTTAGTGCCCTCAAAAAATGTACAGACGTTCAAGGACTGGACTGAAATGTATATGGACATTCGCAAAATGAAAATAAATTAAAAATAAGATAAAACACATTTAAAGTAAATTTGAAAATGGAAATATTTGAAAGACTTCGGACTCAGTGGGACAGATGTGCCGGACTGAACATATGGGACAATTTAGATGCTTTTATGTAAATTGTATGTTCTATTCATCTTTGGTTTTCACTTTTTTCAGTCAATCACGCGCACCACTCGATCTTGTTTTCCGTAAGTCGTGCCATTTTACACATTGCATTGAGGTCGAAATGTATAGTAAAAATGTTGCCGTCATTGTATTGGGGTAAATTGGTACTACTCAAGTTGATCATTTGTGATTGGTACAACTGGGGCAAAGTACAGACTTTTGTGAGAAGAAAATTGATTATTTTCAAAACCCTAAAACCCTGTAAAACCCTATCTTGTTTATGTTCACAGGTTGGAGGACGAACTATATTCTGCGCTGAATGGTAAACTTTACAGGTCTGGGACTGTTTATGTTTCAGAAATTAACAATGAATGCAACGTTTTTGTGTTCTTTTAAAGTTTGATCGCTCAATATGAGAGAAAAAAATACATACATGTGTTTGAATCTAACTGTTTTGCTTTATTATGAAAAAAACGTATAAAAGAACGTATAAATCATGACTTTTCAATCAAAAAAGATGATATCTGCTTTGTGGCCGAGCCAGACTAGACTAAAAACTGCTCCAAAAGGCGGACCAGGGAGGGCAAGTGACCGCCGCCCAAGCCCGTGTAGGTGCGGATAAAAGCCCACTGCTCTTGAATGGCATACGGCGCGGCCCCTGCGGCGTCATTTGTAAGGTCAGCGTCTGGCAGAAATGATGCCGTTTGACTCATGACATGTCAGAGCTGCCCGCCTCAGCGATCAGTCTGGGAAATGGAATGTTGGGGGTTTTTTTTATATCTTCTTTTTTTGGGGGGGTTTGTTTGGCTTTTAACGGAGGGCCCAGGGTCACAAACACACAACACAATCTGGGAGCAACACAGACCTTGGAAGATGGCTGACAGGTGGATGGTAAACAAGAAAGAGAAGTGTCCGGGAGAGTGATTAGAAGAGATGGGACTATCAGACGGATCGCGGAGAAAGCAGAATGTCAATTAGGATGCACGTGTCATGAGGGAAACGGGGGATGATGCGCAGAGAAGCTACGGTTCAGCCACGAGTCAGGGCCATTCAAATTGTGCAAGTACAGTCAGATTCTCCCCATAGGTTATATTGTAAGACATGTCGATAGCAGGTATTTGTCCATACGAATAATCTATTTAAAGTTGAAGTAAAGGTCACGAATGATCTTATAAATAACTGAGATTTAATCATAATTTGTTGCCTGATCATGTAAACATACAAGCATATTTCTAGAGTAATTGCTCTTCTATTTCCATATTTACTCATTAGAAAGTAAAATAGCAAAAATATCTGTTGATTTTTTGCCGGCTTCTTTTCAGTTGGCTTGATACGTTGTAATATTCTTAAAGTAATAGTACTTTTGTTTGCTCAAAGCTGGGACAAAGCTGGAACTCAAAACCTTTATGAACGTGATCAAAATAAACCTTAAACCATTTTAAGTACAGATTCCTGTTCTTAAATGTAGTGAAGTAAAAAGTATCCGCTTTAAATACTAAAGTGAACCCTCACCCTTTTACTTTTGCACTGCATCGCAAATAATTGTAGGGACCGTTTGAACATTGCACGCTTGGAAGACGCTCACATTTTCTGACACACACACTTCGCAACGCCTTCTTGCTTTTACAGTACGCCGAGCAAGCGCCGCGCATCTGTCCGCGCATCAGCTCCGTGTCTCGATACGTATAGCCCTCATTCTTACTTAAACCCGGCGTGGCGGCACCCGTTTGATGCGAGAGACTTTAAAGCTTTGTTGAATTGCGACCTCTGCGTCATCAACTCGCTCTCTCTAAGCTATGTGGGCGTCTCTGGTCAGCAAATACATAAATCAATTATGGTTTTAAGCTTTATGCCATGATTTACTCAACTGATCCGGCCTGGATTACAGCGCGGCTTAGGGACGTGTCGCGGCCCCGCCTTGACATTGGTGCCGCACGCAGTCACACGGGAGGATTGCCCGGGGCTAAAGGTGCTTTGAGGGACAATACATAGATTTGGAAATAATCTTGGCAGGATTTGTGGACAACATGACCTAAAGAGCGACAGTTAAGATGATGATATGAGACAAATGATGTGGTCGTATGTACAGTTACAGTGGAGTGGCAAAGACTTGGTCGAGGTCTGGAATCGCTCAAGTTTTAACGGTTAATACATGTTTCCAAATTACAAAAAAACAACAGATTACTATATTTTCTATTAAAACGATGATGCCGTCACTATCGAGGCGTTAATGATGAAATATCGGATAGATTTTACACAAATTAAAGTGTTATTTGCTACATTTTATATTATATTTACAAAGTTTTAAATAAAAAGAAACTAGTTATTGTAAGGGATGCAGTTGCAAAGGGGTAAAACGCAATGACTTCAGCGCTAACGTCCTCTTTAGCATCACCGTTTCCCTTGGTTCTATGGTGGCTTATGTTGTTTGGCGAGTCACCAAACACCTATTTGTTTTCTGGTTCAAAAAACAAAAATTAAAATCATGTCCAACTATTTGTGTAAATTGTCAGGAAACTTCAGAATTTATACTTTGCTATGCATTCTATATCTACAAGCTAAGCAATTTAGCATGTCCACAGGGCTCAATTGTGAATGCGCATTTGGATTCAATTTGTAAACACTATGCAGACGCCAATCTACCAATTTAAAAAGTAATTCGAACTTTTCATTAAACTTGGCCTGTACCTTCGCATCAGACAGGTGACAAGAGTAGCTTTTGGCCAGTCATATTTACAGCTTCTGAGGATGTTGGTATCACTCCGCCGGGGCCCCATGCCAGTCCTGGGCAGCCGCATTCAATTGCCAACAAAGCGGCTAATTAGAAGCCCAGAGTGGGGTTTTCTGGTTTGATACTTCCCATGGCGGGGGCCCTACAAGGTTGCCCTCTCTCCCCCCTCCTTTTCCCTCATCCTCGCACACATACATGTACACTGGGGGACTGCCTGTTTGTGGGCCCCCCTCCCCTGCGTCATGCCAAAGCGCTAGAAGAGAAGAGAGGGAGAGAGGGAGGGAAAGAGAGAGGTGGAGATGGACAAGGAGAGCGAGGAAGAGAGGGAATGAAAGAAAGAAAGAAAGAAAGAAAAGAGAGGGAGAGTTTGGGTACATCCTCTTTCATGTGGAGTTGACCCGGAGAGAGCTTTAATGGGATCAGAATCGGATTAAAACCCTACAGTGTACAGGTGCAGGACCAACATGGGGCCGAGAGACCACAAGCACTTGTTGAACCAAACCATTGTATCAGAGATTCATTCCTTTAAACTAGCAATTTGGTACAGTAGCTTAAGGGGCATTAGCTCATTACTTTGATCTTGGGATGTCACAATATCAAACTTTAATGTCAAGGAACATCACGATTTTGTGATTGTTCACGATTATTGGCCACATGACCAGACAACATTGAAAGCCTTAATTTGCTTTCATTCACAATGTTTAATTCATTCCTCACTAGCTTTATGAAATCAAACTTTCTGAATGAAAACGTTATGAAATTGGCACATACACCTAATTAAATAATAATAAATCATACTTTACATGTAGTTTAAATTTTTTGGAGAACAGATTGGGAAAATCATAGGCAGCAACAATGATTAAATTCAGTTCAAATACTTTTATTTTTAGTCCTCACGATTATATTGTGTACTGAATAACCATGATTATTGATTAACAGAATAATCTTGACATCTCTACTTAAATCTTGTTCAGTCGTTTTCAAATCATATTCTGTACACATTGCCATCTATATTGGTCATATGTAGGAAATGTTTGGAGGATTGCCATTCACCGTTTCACCCAAAATTCAAACCGATCATTAGCTGAAAGATCCATACATTCCCATCTCTAAACTCCAAAATGAATCATTTTAAAAATAAAGCCATTCTTTACAGCATTTCAGCTTTTAGTCACCAAAACAAGTGCCTGTTGCTCGCCCTGCAGATTCCCATCAGGAAGCAGCAGAAAGCGCATTAACACGTCAACTGATAAGTGCCAGTAATTAGCGGTCTCAGCGGCGCAGCTCTTGTACAGTATGTTTTCCTTGTGGAGCGCCAGGGCCCCGCGGGACAATGGACCGGGGCCCCAACGTGCGAGGGTTCACAACAGCCCTGCCACAGCGCATCAGCAGAGGGCCCGTCTGAGAGCGGGCCCCGGCGAGCATGCGCAGGGTAATTCCACTAAAGAAACATGTGCAAGATATGTGCTTAGAAAGAATCAACAAGACTATGGGTAAGCCGATTAATGAATTTAGTCAATTCTTTGGGTTCTTTAACCCTTTGTTGAAATTGTCCAGGAAGATCAAGGCCAGGACAAGCATGAATTGAACTCTTACAAAATATTTTGAAAGAATTGCGATTTTTCTGGAAACCATTCACATTGCGATTTGATTTGCGATTTATGTTTAAACAATTTGATTCTGTTCAAAGTGCACAGGTTAAACACAAACTGGAGCATCACATGCATTTCCAAACATGTTTGTAGAGGTCTAAACTCCAGGATTAATAGGTTTTATACTGAATAAGACAGTATTTTGTTTGCAAATGACAAATAATTGCAGTCTTTGCTACTTGCGACCCTTCAAATTGCAATTCTGATTTGATTTTGATATATCGTGCAGCCCTCACTGTTTAACTGCCGTCTTCAAACTCCCACCAAGCCCATGTCATTACATCACTGGGCAAGACACGTTGCCCACAGAGTAATGTGGCTGCTTGTGACAGAAAGGCCATCAAGCATGAAAATCTACCAATATACTGTGCAAGAAACCCCAAACTATAAAGGGATTAGGAATTAGTAAAACCATTCAATCTAAAATGAAGGCAATCTGCACCAAAAGCCAAAAACCGCCACCAGCCCTGCTCTGTCACTCGAACACCATTCTACATAGGCTAGATGGGTCACGTTGCTCAAGGTTACTCCAATCATATCCACTGGTTTTACAAGGATCATCTGTGCAATGACAACATATTCTCTCCAAGCATTAAAAATGACTTTCCTTGGTCTTAATTGCCTGATAATTGACGCTGTCTGTAATGCATCTCCATTAGGGGCCCTTGCACAGCCCACTGAGCAGCTCTCCCTCGCTCTCTCCTCCCTTCTTCAAACAGCCGCCTTCCTTGGAAATCCGCCGCTCCTGATGTAAGAAGGTGACAACGCGCGCGGCGGCGGCCTGCAATGAAATATTTGATCTGAGGCAACACCATTCTCCATTTGTGTGTGTAAAGGGTGTATGCGTGTATGTGTGTGTGAGTCCATTCCCCGGCGCTGCTAGCCTCTGTGCTAAGTCTTTAATCGATACATCTGCCTGCGCTGACAGTGAGGACAGGGCCAGAGATGGGAGATCAGAGACGCGGTGCTGTAAATCTTTACAGTTCAACCACAGCCTTTTAAAGCCTGTCTATAATTGGGCGCTGGCCAGCTGCTGCTCCGACTGGGACGTGGTCAGAAAACCCCTTTTTCTACAAGCGCTGCCTCTTCCATTCAATAAGGGCAAAGCAACCTGAGAGGATAAGGACGTGTAAATTGGAATAGCAAGGTTTGAATGAGTGTTTGGACGCCTTGAAAATGCATACATTTCATCATGTCGTCTGCAAGGTTGTAAAATAACAGGATAAGATACTGCTTGAAAATGTGTTCTGGTGACTAAATTTGGTGATTGACATCTGAATAACAAACATACACCTACATGAAAATCCATAGACAAAATTGCTTGAACTCTGCATGACGTTGGCCATGAAAAGTTGTTTTCGCAAATATGAGCAAAGATAGTAGCAACGACGATCATGTAATTCATTAGATCTTCACTTTGCATTGGCCCATCAAACCTTAAAAACCAACAAATTCATGTTCAGGTAAGTATGCCAATGACGCGACAATACTACACAAACACAAATGTTATCAGCATTGCTGCTCCAGATGGAATAGTCTATACATTTCATACGCTACACATGAGTGCAGACTGAGCAGACTTGGCTCGCAGAGTGATTTCAAATAAGGCCTAATTTAGCCCTTTATAATGGATGCTTTGTTGGCGCGCTGCTTTTAGGAGATAGACTTTTGCAGGTTTGGATTGCAGGCTTGGGTTTTGTTCTTTTTCAGCCATACAATCTAATGCACTGTATGTCGAGTGAAAGTATGATTCAAGAAAGGACAGCTCAGTTCGCCCAAAAATGTTTCATATGAAGGCATTGACAACATTTTCTCAAGCGGATTCCTCTGCAGTTAAAATATTTGCTGAAGAAGAAGTCAGGTATTTTTTTGTCTTTTTTGGGGGGGAGGTTTATTGTTTAGAGCCAGATCATTTGTGTAGTCCTATTTCTTGTAATGTACATCAAGAATGTAAACATGACATGAGGAAGAATTAAAAAATAAAGTCACCTTGAATATATCATTATTTGTGGAGGTTTTAGGTTAAAAAGTGAAATTGTGACACCTGTAAAAAACAGACCCAGGGAGAACATGCAAACACAGAAAGAAAACTGGGATTGGAATCTGGGACCTTTCAGCTGCAGGGAGAGGGGACCAAACAAAAACAAAAAAATTCCCCCACAATAATTTTACTTTATATAGACCTACAAAACGCTGCTTCCCATTAGCCTGCTATCGTTACAGGAGTTAGCACTACTGCGTTTTAAATAAGGGAGCTAGCATTAGCCTCCAAACATTACAAACTATGAAAATCGAGGGCTGTTTTGGTGACTGAACCACTCGACCTCATGTGAGTAACACCAGCGCCTCATTAGAAAACATGACCACGTGTAGAAGGGTTTTGTGTAGATTGTTAACGTTAGCGATTAGCGCCACAATAAGCATACATGCTAACAACCTTGTCAAACATAGCGAGCCACAACAGTTTGACCACGAAATGTATGTTTTGTTTCCCCAAGCGCCACAAATACTACTGTTATAAGTGAACTTTAGAGTCTGATAATTAATACTATGTGATGAACATATAAACAACAACCAAGTGTATGTGCTGTCTACAAATGACACAATTACAGCTGTTTATTTGCTGTCCCATTACATTCTAATTCAAATGAATGTGACAGAAAGTACCAGGCTGCGTGTGCATCTACCGCAAACACGTCACTCCTGGAAGGGTCTATATCAGAAAATCTCAAAAATCTCAAATCAATTGGTTGTGTTCCAATGTCATCCTAGAATGAGGTCATAGTGAAGAGAGCAGTGAACTTTATTGGTCTACTGGTGAAATAATTAACCAAACAGAAATACCACTAATCATTTCATTGCAATACATTTGCCATGCTGAAACTCCTTTCAACTGTTATACATTTGTGTTTGAATAATACTTACACTTTTTAACACTATAGTTTCACTTAAGCCCATCTGTGCCTATGAAAGACATTGAAAGTTGTGAAAACATCTGCATATTGAGAGAAATCCTACCATAGAATTCTGATCCACTTCAATATTTTACAACTGGTTCATTAGAAAGTTGTTTCAACCGCATTGATCTCAATAGGCAACAAACAAGCTTCCATGTGGCTTCACGAGATACCAGATTGGACGAGATTGCATCTAGATCTCGATACCGACTTCGCAAACACTAAAAATCACACTGCAAAATCTGTGGACTTGCTGGTGAGTCCATTTAAGCCCTGGCACTCGTACACAGCCTTCGCAGGAGGAGGTTGCGCGCTCCTCTGCTAGTTATCACGAGGCGACCGCTTGATGCTCCATGTTGTTTCTGGCTGGAGCGTTCGCAGGCGGACATCAGTGGTCGTTTGATGATAAAGGGTGGGCGCGCGGAGGGCCACGGCGGCGGCGCGTGGCTCTAACAATGTTTTCAGACTGCGCCGGTCCGCCCTGTGTGCCGCAGCAAGCGCGCATCAACACCAATTATTTATCTTCAGTAACAAAAGAAGAGAGCGAGGGGAACTTTGGGAAGAGTCTTGTTCCACTGTGGGAGGCTAAGAGATGTTAAAAGCGAATGGGAGCTTGATGTATTTTTAAAAGGTGGATAGAAACGAAAGCTGGCAAGATTCGTAGATTTGAGACAACACTTTTTTTTTTAAAGCAATACATGGTGACTTCCAAGGATTTTGGGTCCAATTATGGAATCTGTCTGCAGCTGTGCACTTGAAAGCCCTGGGTATCGCCTTGTATTATTTTATAAAATGAGAAGAAAGTTATGTTGATTTGACAAGATATGTATCCTCAAGAGATGGTGCGGAGTGTGGTAGAACTGGCTGCGAATAAAAGAAGTCTTAGTTCACGATCCTATTTTGCAGCAATAAAACATGAATGGCTACGGTCCAGATGACAGTTGTATTGTTTATATGGACACAAAAAAACTTGTTTAAAAATGTACTATGTAACTTTTCTGGTGGGGTGGGTTTGCCCTCTGCTTTTCTCCATGGAACCGATATACAGTGTCTTGCATTCATTCAATTACATTTGTCTTTATAGCAAACATTTTTTTTAAAAAGCATTAAAAAACTGATAGTTTGTTGAATAAAAAATAAGAATACGAATGAAAAACATACGCTGTTCCTTGCCACAGATCTGACCTGTAACTCGGCCCGGTCGTGTCACCTGGCTCGTTTCCGTGGCAATATTCAAGTTGAAACTGTGGGACGTTCTAGGCGACGCAATATCAACTTCCATGGAGACAGGCAGGTCCAACAGAAAAGTTACATAGAGCATCTTTAACCGCAGGGATAGTCCAGTGTTATATGCCAAAAAAACAAACCAAAAAACTAAATCTACATAAATAATTAACAAAAATATTATGCTGAAATTACTGTTATTTTTGCTGTATTTTGCAATATATGTTGTTATATTCTCGTTATATCAGATGATCACAAAAGGTTATATCTGGAGTGAGCGGCGTGGAAATGTGGTGCACACGGACACAGTAACCCACTACGCCACCAGAAACTTGACAGGACTTCTTACTGAAAATGTATATCGAGATGCAGTTACGAAATGTATTAAAGCAAATTGGAGGTTAATACGCGCCTCATCAGTCTGTAAATATTACGCATTAATGATAATAGTTGACCAAAGCGAAAAGTAAACCACCCAACTACATAAACATGACTGCAGCCCCTATTGTTCCAGAGGCTAATCAGAGCTGTATCTGGCTTTGGTTTAGTGGGGTTATCTGTCCCGCGGTGATATGCACAGATAAGGAGCATGGGCCTATGTTTAAACACCTGGGGCTCGGGTATTAGCAGAACCCCCCCCCCATAGACCCCCACCGTCACTACAGTACAAAAGAGGAGGAAATGGAAAAGAGATCTGCTTCTGATGTGTGCCGAGGTTAATGTGGGAACACTTTTTAATGGCAAATGGCATTTATTTGCAACCAAAACATTTATAATATATAAGGAAGTATATGTAAATCCTACAAGATACATAAACGCATGTGATGGTCCTAGAAAAGTACAATAGAAAGCGTCAAGTAGTTCATGTTCTAGAAATGTCATAATTTCAGATGGGCTTATGCACGGGCATATGTGACTATAAACAAACTTATGATCCACAAATGTTGAAGCTCATCATTATTTGTCTGGCTCGACAAAGTTGTCTTGCGGTTTAAAGTCCTTTCAACTGATAACAATTAAAGTCTTTGGGGTTGAATAATGGCATCACTTTCTGTAGATATTGTTTCCCTATTGTTCGTTTGTGTTGACAGAGAGGACGTGGAGTTAATTACAGAGATATGAAACATAAACCAGATCCAACAAATCTGCAATCTGACTTGTCTCCAGCTCAATTTGAAACTGTCAGGATTCTACAGTCGTCTCATGAATGCAATCTTTGCCCATAGCACATTTTTACAAAGACTAAAGTCATGTATACAGCTCCAACTTTATAATTCATTCCATGAGTTTTCTATGTGAAAGTTTTATATATGAGTAAATAAAAAGTATGCCCATTATTTACCTCATTTGTATTTAAAAGTCCACTTTTCAAAGCACGAATGGAGTAACTTCCATTTTATTTTGAGCATTTCTGAAACGTTTAAATTTGATCATACCAATACTAAAAAGGTCTTTACGCAGTTTTGTCCTCCAACAACGACATCATTTCCACCGTATCACAGCTAATCAAGTTCATTTGATGAGCGAAATTTGCATAGCAATCTTTTTAGCCAGACAACTTTCGTCTCACGTCGCTCATTGCCACTACACATTATTTCCACCACACATTATAACGGCATTACCTTCTTAACCCCAAGCTTCCACATCCCATATCCACACTTAAACACTTAATTCAATTGCATTTCATATTCTCTTTTGCAATATCGCTCCAAAGTACTGTACTGCCGACACAAGTATTGATTCATCGTATTAACACCTTTTACATAGCCCCTCTACAATGAAATCCAATTGTTCGCCTGTGATGCTTATCTGACATGTTTAACGGCTATATGCGGCGCGGAGCCCTTTTGAAAACCGCCGTTTTTTTTTCCTCACTTATGCCATGTACATTACAGCGAGGGTCAGCCATTTGCATGAGAATAGACGATTAAGAGAGAGAGATAAACCCAAGGCTAGTTTCCCTTGAATTGGATGCTGTGGCTGGAATACCAAACAGTAGACGGCCGGTTTTTCTTTTCTTCTCTTCCCCTCGCGACGCCTTTGCTGTAGAATTAGCCACAGCATCATGCATTTTATTTTCACCCAATAATCGCTCAAGCCTGTCGCGCCGCGTTGATTATTTGGCGCGGTGCAGAGGTTACTAAAATGTTGCTGTAAAGACTGTCTGGCGGAGGTAGCGGCGGACTTCCTTAAAAGAATAAATTTGGGGTTGTCAAGAGCGGAGAGGGAGGATTCGGTGGGAGGTTATGGTCTCGGCGTGTGTATATTTAGTCCTCTGAATGCACAGGTAATCAATTTTAACAACAAAGCCGGGGCAGGATTCAAATTTAACTTCGAGATGAGATTGTCCCAGGCAAACAGATTAAGTTAATAATGCGAGAGGGTTGCATCTAGAATTACAAGTCGAGCGGGAGATTCATTTGGCGTTGTCAAAGTGTGGGCTATTGGAAGTCGCTTGTTCATTGCGGACAGTAAAATAGCTGGCTAGAGAGTAAAGGCTCAACCGCACTTGCTACCGCACGAGATATCTGAAAGCATACAACAGAATCTTTTAATGTTGAAAAGTGCATTGCTAGTTTCAGGTAGGCTCCTAACATTTCATTTCATTTAAATTTATTTTATTTTAATTTATTTATTGAATTTATTGATTCATTTATTTTATTTGTTTTTCAAAATTGAGATTTAAATTTAAATTTTATATATATATAATCTCATTAATCTGTCTTCTACACCTGTCTATAGTTTAATTTAAATTTAGAACTTCTTTTTCATTAATTTGTAAATGTACGCAAATCTGTTTAAACCTTTTTTGCACATTTTTAACATTATTTTTCTAACGTCATATGTCTAAACATCCTTTTTGCCAGTGTTCAGAGAATGTTTCACTGTGCAATTGAAAAACTGTTAACGCGCAATTTCCCTTGTGGATCGAAGTCGTTTTCATCTACTTTTAAAAAAAAATAAAAAGTCTTGTGTGGTCATTTCTCGTACGTTAACATTCTACCATTCCCCATTAGCGCTCCCAACCTCCACCTTCACTCTGGGTGGGGTATTTTATGATATAATCCAGGACACCGCGGAATGAAAGCGCAGTACTAACAACTATTTCTACAGGAAGTAGCTACTTTCAGGGCACGGCGGACCTAGCCACAGCGCCACACAGGCTTCACACCGGTGACCTGTGCCACATCTGGAAACTATTCTGCTCGTGTTCGACTTGACCTGGCTGCACTGAGTAAACGCCAAACTTTTTTCACCCCCCCTCCCCTCCCCTCCCCTCCCCTGCCCCCCAACGTTTTTATGCGTTTGTTGTCATGGCGGCGGGTGACCCTGACACGGGAGGCAGTTGGGAAATGATGTGTAATTAGTCACCGGGAACACAACTCCTTTTGACTGAAAACATGCCCTCGCATCACGAGCGCTTGAGCCAGTTTGACAGGCGGGAGGTAAGAACTAGTGATTAAAAGAGGGTTTTTTTTAACTCTTTTTTTTGTGATACTCCGTGTTAGTAATTCTGCCTAATCACTTATTTCTTTACCATTTATTTTTTAAACTTAAAATGACAAAAACATACATACAAACCTATGCAAAGAAAGCGAGAAAGAAGGGACATAAAAATACATGAATAAATTAATAAATTTGTAATAACAATAATATTAATGCTGGGAAGGACCATAATAGAGAACTCAGGATAAGTAAAGAATAAGATTAGAAAGTAATAAGGTGGTATCCAAAGGAAAGAGGGGTTAATGCATCCTAAATCCTGAACTTGTCTATATATATTTTTTTTTTTCAGTAGATATTGTTGCCAGGTAATCATTAGTCACGATTTAAATGTCACGACAACTCTAATCAAGATCAAATAGGGTGAATTGAGGCTAAAAAAGTAACAAGTGATACTGAGCAGGATCGCAGTGAAAATCACTCAAAAAAGTTAAACATCAAGGAGAGTAAAAGAAAGTAAACAACAAACAACTCAAATGTAACAATGGTGCAAAATGGTACAGGCCTGAACTGGAACATATTAGCCTGGGTTTACACTGGGCTAAGACTTTACCTAGTCCTGGTTTAGGCTTGGTTCCGTTGTGGCATACTTGGGGGTTGTTTTATTGGCTTTAACCCTAGATTAGTACACAATTAATGCTCGATTTCATTCAGATTTTCTTACGCAATCCATATACAGAATAGACTTTTTTTTTCATTCCAAAAGTCTGCGAACATCAACAACCGGAACCTTAATATTTTCATTTTTCCACGACCGACCATCTATACGACTATATACTTCCCCTTTGAGATACGTGCGTGGGAACCCTGATTACGCTCTGGTCATATCTTTTCATGTCCTTTTGACGGAGCAGCAGACAGCGGTGATGCAATGTTTGATTCCTACGCGGCACTCGGGGTAGGCAGGCAGGCGGGGACTATACGTGCACAATATTAAGCAGTGTCGTGTCTGCCTATCAGCCCGGCCAAATTAACCCATCAGTATGCTGGGGGTGCAGCACGGGCGAGATCAATGCATGAAACGGTTTGGAAATCTCCTTTGATACACCATTTCCCAGCTTGAGCGACTTGACGAAATAACTCTTGAAACAGCGGCAACCGAATTTCACATGCCAGACTTTTCACAAGATCGACTTTGGACACGTTAAAGACTTTGTTTTATTGTTTTGTAAAAAGGGTTGTTCAAAACTGTTGCTCATGTTTGAATGACTTGATCTGTAGATTCATTCCCAAGTAAGGGTGAGTGATATGGACAAAAGTGAATATCTCGATATTATCTTTGCATTAGGCCGATAACAATATTGATACGATATTTCAAGTATCAGGAATGTGCTGAAACAGGTATCTCCAACCGATCGCTCCAACCATTTTGAGTAGGGAGTAAGGATTTCAAAAACATTGGCTGTCTCAGCCCAATTTGGTTACGGCGCTGTGACCTGCAGCTGTCCATGCGTGCAGCAGCATGAGCTGCAGAGAAGCCAAAAACAAACTTATGAAGAGTGGAATAAGAAATGTATTCACAAATGTCAATGACAAGTGCATGTGTCTGCTCTGTGGATCCAGCTGGCTGTGGGTAAGTGATGCCATACAGTGGTGTAGTCTATGATTTGTGTATTGATCACTGACGCTGAACTGTTATTACCCTCAGCACTTTATTGCGTTCTCTCTGTGTAGACCTGCACACACTTCACTCTCCTCTTTTCCTGCGCTTCTTTGAGGTGTCGCCTCTCCTTTTTTTTCTTTCTAGAATATAAAATCATATGCAGCCAAGTCAATGGTCAGTGACCTGCTAAAATAGTATAATCACTTATGATTTCTTCAGAGGTTTCTGGGGGTCGACCCCCAGACCCCCCTTCCCACATCCACCTGTTGTGCCTCTGCCTATAAACAAATAACCTGAATGTTGACCCATGTCCTTGAGCGCCGTGAAGGTGGAAAAGTGCTATATACCATATTTTTCTGACTTTGAGCAGCTACTTGGAAGCACTGTCCAGGGAACACGTCGCGTTCTCTGTATTTTAAGTTTCAAAACGCTGTGTTTTGTTACTATCATACTCATATTCACGGAGAAATAAGTCTAATGAGGAAGTGAATATTGACGCGGCGAAACGCAAAGACAAATGTGGAGCGCACACATGCGATATACAGCGGTCTGCAGTTTAGAACCTGCATTGAAATGAGACTTTCTTGGCCAGACCAGACCACCGGGTCAAAAGACAACCCGTACATCACTACTGTGGAACAATTTGTGTAAATATCTCATGTTACAACAGAACACTCACTCGCTAAGCACAGGAGCAGATGAACCAGATGTGAAGACACTGACACTAAATACACTCACACAGAGTCATCAAGGACAGAGGGGACCGTAGGGACAGCTCAGACGTGTTCTCTGTATGTTAAACTTTAAAATGCTGTATGTTTTATTACAATCCAACTACTATTCACTGAGGAATTAGTCTAATTAGACCCGCAGCGCAGCAGACCTCAGGTGCGCCACAAGACTCCCCTTTCTTGCGCATCACTACCATGTAGTATATTTTTAAATATCTCATGTTACAACGTGGGCTCCGGTGACTTATTGACAAATGTCTTTGTAAATGTCTTTTATTCAGGAGTGCTCTATTGCCCGGAAATTACGGTAAATACACTGTAATAATAATATATATTAGTTAGTATTATATATAGAGATAAATGTTCAGACAATAGAAATTGCAGTCTGATTCACAGAAAATAAGCTATAAAATATTTGGGAAACATGTGTAGTTCACAGTTGTTTTGTTCTAGTGAAAGTAGCTCACAGGGGCAAAAAGGTTGGAGACCCCTGTACTTAAACATGCCTGTAAATGTCTGTTGAGGTTTAACCACCACACTAACCATGGAGGAACAATTAAATTAACCTCAAAAGAGCAGAAATATAACTTATTTCCTTGTCTGGGAAATCATACTAAACGTTTCTGTCTCGTTTTGTGGTCATTTAAAAACGTTTTAATCGTCGGTGACTATTCTAATGTTGCATACTTCCAAAGCAACATCTGCAGCGTTATTCATTTTTCTCTGAGCACACACCTAAGTTTGCTGAGGTGGACACAAAACCTGGAGAGTCAATTTACCAATTTTGGCCCATAGACTTTATCAGGCAGAACAGGACAGAGCAGAGAGGGTTACTGAGCCCGGAAACTAAAACTTCCAGAAAATGTCTTGTTGTTCAATGAACTACTGAGCAATAAAAAAAAACATCTGTACCTTAAATGTCAGTAAGTTTAATGACAAACTGAAACATTCCAGACAAAGCAGCGACATGTCCATTGCTGAAAAGAATATTATTATATTATTATATTAATATTATGTTTTCCATATTAATTTTTAAGAAAAATTTTTGTTTCAAGTCCAAATCCAAATAAAATGTAACTTTTAATGATCTTACTAATAAAATATCATTCATTTAGCTTAGATTTTAACCTACAATTCACTTTATTTCCAACTGATTTTTTGGTTATATTGTTTTGGCATCCCCTCTTGTCTGATCCTCCCAACTTTCCTTGAAATCTGAACAAATGAGCCGTAAAAGGAGACTAATAAGCTCATAGTGCCACATTTACAAAATATTGAACAGATCTTCTTAATAAGCACTCACGCTCAAGGCCGGCCACATTTCGGCTCTGTTTGAAGTGCGCACAATGCCACCACCTTGACAAAACACCACCAGCAGTGGTCAAAAAAAAAAAAAAAGAAGAGGAAAAAATCTCTAATTAAAAAAAAAAAGAAAAAAAAAAAAAGAGGTGAACCTGCAAGGAACACTTCAACAGTCACACCAGGAGCACGTTGCTTTCTCAGAACGACAAAGACAGACCTTTGTGCGCTGACAAGGCTTAAATTGTGGAGTGCCAGTTTAAAATCTCCAAATGAACTGCAACCGGTAATTCAGGTTTAAAAACAAGAAGCAAAAAATAATAATAGCCCAAAACACGCCCTCTGCAGGCATTTGACATAAAAATGATGTGCGATTAATGTGTTGATATTGTCTTAATAATTAACATAATAAGTAATAATTTGAATGTTATGGGCAACTCTTAAGTGAGATCAGAAAGTGAAATTAGGATAAAAGGAAGGTGATTAAAGTGACCGGGTTTACATTCTTTAGGCAGAAAAGTCTCCGTGCTTCAAACAAGGGTTATTCGTTCAAACAAAAAAAAAACTAAGTTATGAATGTAGCTAAATGGAACTGTCCCGGTTTGGAACAGACAAGCCTGGGTAGTCATAACTTCACTTAGCACAAAATGAGACACAATGAGACAGAACTTAGTGACATCCATATCCCTGCAGCGTTGTAGCGTCGTCCTGGATAAAAGAGAGCGGCTCTGGTAAGTACGTGCGAGCCGCTACTTATATCTGGCAAAGTGTAGCTAATTGCCTCAGACAGTAGTTTATAAGCAGTCACTTGGGTGTTGCTATTACGGGATGAGACCCAGGCGGCCAGACACTCATGATGGAGCTGCCATATTTACATTTTACACGTAGCGCCGGAGTTATCTTACCCGTGATAACCATTCGAGATGAGCGATATAAGCATTGGGAGGTTGTAAACGTTAAAAAAGAAACGAAAAAAAAGTGTGAAGTGCACATGTAGCGTTGTTGTGTTCTCTTGTTTTAGCACCTTGATAATGGCGCTGGAAAATGAATTATGGATGAATCATGAATGAAGTCTATTTTCATTTAGCTAATTGCTGTTTTTAAAAAAAATCATTTTTAAATCAATGGATTTTAGATAATGATGAGATGATACCACGTTTTTAAAAATTTTTAAATTCTTTTTACCATTACTCGATACTGGACCGACCCTTTTGGTGAAGGGATTAAATTAAATAAATAACTACAACACATTATTTTCCATTAGTAACGTATGAATCAAAATATTTAGCAAAAATGACCAAAATATTATTATTATTATTATCATCATTATTATTATTATCACTATTATTAAATATATAAAGGGGTTTCAGATAAGTTCTAAAACACAAACCCCTGACACAAATGGATCAGTTCAATCTAATCTGTCTAAAATTGATAACTAGAATTAACATAGCAATACCAAAATCAATATTAATTCATTTTAAAACTTTGACACATAGTACATAGTATATATACATTTTTCCATACAGTTAACGTCGCACTAAGTTTATATTGCATAGGTTTGAAGTGATTATGTACTGTGGTAGAACTGAAGAAAACACTGCTGTGAGTCGATCAAAGTGCAAATATTATACAAATGAAACTTGAAAACTAAAAGAATAGACTCAAATAAAAAGGAGAAGGAAGAGAAGAAAAGAAAAACAAAATGGTGATCCTACCTGTGCTGCTCCACGGCTTCGTTGTCGGGCAGTTCGGCGCCGCACACGTTGCACCGCTCGTGTTGGTTGCGAGCCTCTTGCTTCATGCCCACGGCCAGCTCGCCCAGCTTGTTGAAGAACTCCCTCTGGATGAAGCTCGGCGGCAGCAGTCCCCCGTAGGCGCTGAAGTCCATCGACATCGCCAGTGCCGGGGACATGGGCAGCGCTGAGGCCATGGACACCGGCATGGACATCACCGCCTCCGCTTTGTGATTGGTCGGCAGTGAGTAGAATTGTGCCAGATGTTTCTCCGTCATCCCCGCCATAGCTTCCAACCCCATCTGGCTGACTTCTACCTGCTGGTCGCCCATTCCGTCGTCTCTGACATAGTGCAGTTCCCTGGCGCTGGTGATGACGCTACTCCTCGTGGGTGTTCCCGGTCCGTCTCGGTTACGATCATCGCCGCTGCGTTCGCCGTTGCTCGCGTCCATGTGGTGCGGGCTGCCGTGACCGTTGCCGCCCATGTCCACTTGCATCATCTCAGTCTTGATTTCGGGCATGAGGTGGTGCGAGTTGGTGGCGTGGAGAATCTGCTCAGAAGTGAATCCCTGCTGGAGGAGGGACTGGCCAATGCTCATCAGGCTGTCCACGGCAGCTTTGGTCGGACTGAGCGCGGACACTCCGAAGGACGTGGACACCGACGGGCTCTGGTCCACCATGCCGGACATGGCGGACACATGCTGGAAGTGGCTCTCGGCGGAATGCTTTCGGGAGTTTTTGTGGCCCTTGCGCTCCTCGTCCTCCTCCGTGCTGGCATCGTTGACGCTGACCTCAACGTCGTTTTCGTCCGAGGACTGAATGGTTTCGAGGATCTTGAGGCATTGCTCCTCCAAATACTCGATCTCCAGTATCTCTGCGGCGTACAGGAGGTCGTCCAAGTCCTCCACCTTGGCTTGGAGCGTGGCAGTGTAGGCGTACTCGAGGATTTGCTGGAAGGTCTTTGGCGATAGAAAGTCCAGGGTGTAATGCTGGCTGCTGCGATGGAAGAGGATCTCGAACATTTTGCTGGTGCATGCGAGAACGGTGCGGTGGGCGTGGAACTCCTGGGTGTCCACCATGATGACAACGTCGCACAGTGTCCCCGCCAGGCGCATCTGGTTGGCCTTGTGCAGCAGGGCGGTGGGATGGTTGGGGTTCTGGAGCTGGATGGTGCCCATTTTAGTTAAGTCCATGGCGCTGCGTTGGTCGTCGGAGCAGTAGGGGTATTTGTGGTGGGAGCGATCGGCTAGGCCCACTCATGAGGCTTGGCTTTGCTCCCGCTCAGCAGCGCTCCTCGCTAACTGTGTAAACAAGACACAAGACCTGTGGAGAGACGAAGAGGAAAACTGGTGAATTCTGATGTACGGACAAACAATGAGCACAACAATGCAGCAGTTTAGGCTCTACGTTTTTTTACTCAGCAAGTCAATGCTTTCAATGTGACATATTTGTGTCAGCTGTCGACATGACTATGTAAAATATTTTAATTTGATATTCCAAATTACAGCCAAGTTCAAGGAATTACAACGACTCATTAGATAAATAACTTGATGCATCCAAACGACAGTTTAGCTCATACTATTTTTTTAAAGGCTTAAATCTACATTCAACCTTTAATGCATTAAAAATAAAATATTTGTATAGTTCAAATACAGTTGAAACTAATTAATATACCGCTTTGAATAAATATTTGGCAATATTTTGAACTCAATAGTACTACATGTAGTAGTAGACCCAGCTATTAATAGTCAAGGGAAGCAACTGCGTAGCTTTAAAAGATGCCCTATGTAACTTTTCTGGTGTGGTTTTCATTGTGTGTCTTTAGAGATGTCATCGCTTTGCCTGGAATGTTCCACAGTATGGCATTAAACTGATCTAGCTTCAATTTAGTTCATTATTAGTGATGATTTTTCTTTCTCGTCTTCACAGATCTGACCTCTAACTGGCAATAACATCTCCATGGAGACAAACAGGTGGCTCCACTGGAAAAGTTCCTTCTAGTGCACCTTCGACCTATGTTTTCATCGTGTACAGTGACAGACTTCGGTGAATCTAAACGTGAGGAGAATATTTGTTTATTTTCAAACCAATGATGTTTCTGTAATCAGCTTATTTAGTTTCCTCATTCTCTGTTAGCAATCCATTTGTGCAAATCCCCAAACTACTGCCAGCTTTGCAAACTACACTTTACGCACACAAAAGCACCCACCGACCCCCTGCTTTATCCCAGCATCCCCCAAACACGATGTCAAACAATTTTGCCCAATCTGTCCGGACGAAAAAATACGCCGCCGTCTAACATTGGCGAGTGAATTCAGTTACATTTACAATCTGGCCATCTCAAGGTTAAGCCGGCGGGTTCACAAATCAGACACACACAGACACACACACACACACGCTCCGAGAATGGTAAACAGCCGGGGCGCGGGCATTGTTCTTTAAAATGAGCGCTGTATTGACTGTAGACTGGCGAAGGAGGGGCTGGTCGGCGTGCATACCAAACGCTGGCAGACGCGTTACGGACAACAACAAGAACGCACACACAAAAAAAGAACAAATAAATAAATAAATATAATAAATAAGATGTCTTCATAAATCGGCTAAACACACTGGAATGCTCGACTTTTTCGTTGTTTTTTTTGGTTTCCCCCGGAGTGTAGTTGTCTGTTGTTCAAAGAGGCATCGGCATCCTCACTGAAATTAAATAGCATCGCACTCAGTATTCCTATCACAGAGAGTGGCAGAGTGTAGTGGCCAGGAACAGGGAGGGGAGGGAGGGGGAGAGAGGACAGAGAGGGAGAGAAGAGAGGGGGAAGAGAGGAGAGAGTGGAGAGAGAAGAGAGAGAAAGGAGGGGAGGGAGGAAGAAAGGACAGACAGAGAGAGAGAGAGAAGAGAGAGAGGACAGACAGAGAGCGAGAGAAGAGGGGAAAAGGAAGAGAAGAGAGGGAAGACAAAGAAGAGAGAGGACAGAAAGAGAAGAGAGAGATGACAGAGAGAGAGAGCGCAGGAGAAGAGAGAGAAGACAGTGAAAGAAGAGTGAGAGGAGGGGGGAGAGAGAGAGAGAGAGAGAGGCAGGAAGAGATGGGGAAGGAGGAGAGAGTGAGAGGAGAAAAGAGCGAGGGAAGAGAGGAGATAGAGATGAAGAGAAATGGAATAGAAAGAGAGAGGGGAGAGAAAGGAGGGAGGGGAGGGAGAGAGGAGGGAGGGAGCCGAAAAAAAGAGGAGAGGGAAAGATGGACATATAGAGAGAGAACAGGAGGGGAGAAAGAGGGGAGAGAGAAAGAGAGAGGAGAAGGAACAATTTGAGATATAGAGGAGAGAAGGGAGGAAGAGAGAGCGAGGGGGAAGAAGAGAAGATTGATATAGAGGGAGGAATAGAGTGGCCAGGAAGGGAAAGAGACGGAAAGAGAGGGAGAAGTAGAGAGAAAGAGGGAGGTAGAGGGCAGTAGAGAGAGAGAGCGAGCGAGAGGATATGAGGAAAAGAGGGAAATGCAAGGCTTTTAATGAAGTTAATTTTTAAGCAAATAATGAACTATGCAATTTCTTATTGTTGTTGTACAACAGAGCAACAAATATTTAAGTGTTACTTTATCCTCCCCCCATGAAATATCTAACCAGTTGGTTTTTTTTGTACTCATCGATATCGCACTCTTCCAAATAGTCAATGTCACTAAGCTGCGCTTCAGCGTCTCAGAAACTTCATCCAAATACATTCGACAGCTGTTAATTTCTTCACATTTCTTCGTTAAAATTGATCCAATGATACCAACTGCGTGGCACCCGAAAACCCAGGCACTGTCCGGTCACTGCTGGCTGGAGGCCCCCCGGCCGCGGTGCCCCTTCCCGCCACGGTCGCCACATTCTCCGCCATCCTCAGCCGCTTTATGGCAATGTGCCGGCTTTAACTAGGGCAATTCAACTAAGGCCAAACATGTGACCTGCGCGTTCTACAGACGAGTCGTACCAAGGCTTCATTTGGTTCATACGAGAACTAGGATTTTAAAAGGAATAGCTGTGATGAAATCTGAAAGCATTTTGAAAAATAAAAAAAAAAGTATCAATTATGAGAAAAGTGTTCTAGTCTCCAACATTATATATTACTAAATTGCATTGTTAGAACTTTTTGTAAAAAAAACAAAACATGTGTACTCAAAATAACAACTCTTAATGATTTAAAGATTATGCTTTTATTCTTTTTAAGTAATATGAACTAAATGAACAGATGCTATGGCAAATTAAGGGGGACAATTATAATCTGACCAAATAAATAATTTCATATAAAAGTGTTAAATTCATGATAAAGGTCAGTATAAAAAAAAAACATGACCTATACACTTGTTTCTGGATGTAATAAAACTATGCGCACTTAAATGTCTCGATAGTACAATTTAAAACATTAGACAATTCTAGACAAAACCCGCAAGTCGTTTTGCTTTTGCTGTGTGGCTTCGGAAAACGATTGCAAACGCACAGCCTGAGGACATTTCACTACAGCGAGTTGCATCACGTGCACATGTCATCATTTCTACTGTATCGACTCGTCAAGTACGACAGAAGTTTGTGTCGCTGTATTTAAGTTGAATCACACACACAATTTGAGATTGGATTTAAAACCAAAAGGGATTTAAACTTTCCGTACACTTGTGGTCTCAGCGTTTCTCGGGTAAAACTGTTGCCTCTAAAGTGCTTTGCTTGTAGAAACACCATCAACAATTTTGCCCCATTTTCAAAATCTTGGATATTGAAAGTTACAAATCTTTCTGTTTTGTTTCTTTTTTCAGTTGAATAAGAGCTTTCTCTTTCTCCACTGTGTGGCTGCTTACGCCTGCTAACGTTTGTTCCATTTAACATTTGAAAACAAAAATTCATATATAACATTTTGTCGGTACCGTATTTTCTGCACTTGAAGCGCTACTGGTTGTAAAGGCGCACTGTCAATGAATGGTCTATTTTTGAACTTTGTTCCTATATAAGGGCGCACCGACGAATAGAGGCGCATTAAGCTAACAAAACAGTCCCAACCTTGTTCAATGATAACACGTTTCTGCACAGTCTGTACGCTAAATCAAACGTTAGCATATTCACCAAGTAACTCAAAATGGCTCAGGTATATACACGTAAAAAACACGGTCACGATTACCGGTGAATCAAACGTTAGCGATTTCACAGTACCGGCAACTCAAATGCGTCTAGGTATAACACAAGTAAAAAAACACAGTTCAGATACTGCTAATCAAACACGTTAGCGTATTCACAGTAACTCAAAATGGCTCACGATATAACACGTAAAAAAACACAGTCAGATACCGCTAAATCAAGACGTTAGCGTATCTCACAGTAACTTCAAAATGGCTTCAGTATAACACGGAAAAAACACAGTCAGATACCGGTGAATCAAACCGTTAGCGTATTCATAGTACGGCAACTCAAAATGGCTCAGGTATAACACGTAAAAACCAGTCAGATACCGCTAAATCAATCGTTTAGCGTATTCACAGTACAGTAACTCAAAATGGCTCAGGTATAACACGTAAAAAAAACAGTCAGATACCGCGTAATAAAAACGTTGGCGTATCTTCACAATAACTCAAATTGTTCAGTTAAACACTATATCACGTTAAAATAAAAATAATACACTCACTTTTTCAGTTATTCCTCGTCCACAAATCCTTCAAATTCCTTATACACACACTGTAATGTTATGGTGAAGCACAGTATTACTCCGCGACGCTCCTCGTACGGTAACGTAATGCCTGGAGTGGTGCGGCTTTGTAGTTTACCAAAGTTGTGATAAAACATTTTGACGGATTTTGAGCACAGTGTACACATTAAAATCGCGTTCGAGATCAGTAAGACACCAGAATAATCCATATACTAAGGCGCTCTGGGTTATAAGGCGCACTGTCATTTTTTTGAGAAAAATAAATGTTTTTTAGTGCGCCTCTATAGTGCGAAAGACGAAGGTACATATTTTTGCATTTCGATATCTTTCAGTTTTTTCTTCCTTTGTTTCTCCAGCAAAAAAAATCCTAAAATGCTAACCAAATCTGAAATCTTTTGCCTACATTTTGACCCAGTGTCCTGCGCTGCTAACGACTGTAGCATTTAAACTGAACCAAATCAAAGCAAATGACAGTACATCCTCTTCTATCTGAGATCACGGCTCAATGCAAAAAAACCCAAAAACATTTTATGACAGTTTCCCAGAAATGCTGCACGGTGCAAATTTTACACCTCCGTACACTTAGACTTGGCAAAAATGTGCGGTGAGTGTACGTCTCTGCTTTAAAACAAATGTGGAAAAAAGATTCAAGAAAAACAAAAATGCACTGACAGGAAAAAAAGCATGCCTTAATTTAATAAGTGGACTTTTTTTAACGGCAGCATATTTTAAGAGCATTTTTTTTTTTTTTAAGTAATGTATCAATACAATCAAAGTTGTGGAAATGATATGTACATTTTTTTTACAAGTAAAAACACGGTAAAATAAAAAAAATTAAATTAACATAATAAAATAAAACTTTTTCTGTAGATCCACATTACTTCCTGCCCGTCTTGTTTAGAATATTTCAAAAAATAAATTCAACAAAAGTAAAATGCATCTTTCTCACTTTAAGTAATATGAAAGAGATTTTCACATTTTTCTTCATCTTCAAAAAACATTACATTTACTATCATGTTTTAGACCGCCTTCTTTGCCAACTCTTGCTAACGTTCTGCTTCCTTTATACCATAAAGAAGATGCTACGGAGACGGTATAATTCCACGTTTCTATTGTACACTTATTTCTATTGTGTCGGGCGTCCTCTCACGTCTTTGTAAATCACACATGTTCAATTTCAAAGTGACATTCCTTTTATCGAGCAAGAAACTAGTCAAATTTCTTGTCAAAAATTCGGAAATTTCATTCACAAATCCTGCACTTAGTTTTTTAACAGGACAAAAGTAAATCACAATCTGAAACATCAACAGGTCGCAGTCTGCCAACTATGAGTCACTTTTTTTTGCTCCAATAGGGGAAAAAAATAACTTGTTGTGCAACTGCTTTCACAATTTGGACCACTTTTTTTTTTCTTGCCACATTAATACCAAATTCCTAAGTCCAAGTCTGGTTTACAGCTTTGGACGAATCCAAAATGCAGCACAGTGATCTGTTTTGCAATTTGCGGATTTAAATAACTTATGTTCCAATAGTTTATGCTCTAATTTGAAGTATTTGGCGTTTTAGTCGATACGCGTAAAAGATGATGTACAAATATTTCAAACTAAGAAGAGGTCGTTCCATTCTTCCTCCTTGTACATGTCTGCTCTAGAGGTCATTGCTCCGTCTGCCAACTGTCGGCGCGCCAAGAAAAGACAACTTGTTCCATTTTTTAAACAAAACACTACAAACATGCAATTTGAAACTTTTCATGTTTCTCTGCAGTGTTTTTTTCTTCTTTTTTCCCCCCTTCTGCCAAAATTTTTCACATTTCGACTGCATTTCAAACTCTGGACATTACTCCCCTTCCGCTATATCTCGCACAGGAAAACCACTTTTAAAAAGCATTTGAAAAAACAGATAAGTGCCATTAATAAAATAAAAAAATACAAAACAAATGTTGAATGCTTAAAATGAACTTTGTCTGGCTGAGATTTCAAAAGCAAAAATCAATCAAACAAAATGAATCGACTACGCTGTTATGAATATATGAAGTCGTGACACAATTTCAAAATCAGTTTTTTTTGCTAATTAACTTTTCTTTTCATTTATAAACCAGCTTTTGCTCAACCTCCTTCTTGCATTTACTACGAACACAAAAGAGGTCATCGGTCCAGCAACGTGAAATATATTCTGCGTTCGACATTCACGCTGCGGTGGGAAGTAACAAAGTCTAAAAGTACTGTACTTATTGTAAAACGCTTAGGTATCTGTCATTTACTTAAGTAGCCGACAATTTTACATACTTTTTACTTTTCCTTCACTATATTCAAGAGCAGGAATCTGTGCGTTCTACTCCACTACATTTGTAACTATAACTGAAAAGTAAAAAAGGTACTTTTCATATGGTTTGTGGGGTTCTTTTTCAGCACTTTCATAATGACATCCTGCATCCTGTCGCGATCAAAAATCACGACAAACCACCACAAGACCACCACATTTCACTCTTTATAGTTAGAGTACTTCGCTCAGGGTTTTGTCAACACTCAAATCAACAGTTGAAATTGTTCATGCGCTACTTACAAATGTACTTTTACTTAACAAAACTGAGTACTTCTTTCACCACTGCATTCACGCAGGAAACGTGAAGCTTTCCAACAATAATAAAACGAAAAACAGACACATAAACACCTGAGAACAGCAAATAAAATGATTAAACAAGACGGTCATTTACGCAGCGGGTTTTTTGTGTGTGGGGGGGGTAAAAACAGAATCCCTTTAGTTTGGGGGTCAGGTTGCCCGCGTTATCATCTCCTCCACTGTACGTCACGGTGATAGAACCGGCCGCGGCAGAGGTCAACCCTTTAATAACGCGCGCATTATCTCCTCTATCGTGCGTCGCATTAATACAGCACCGCGCGGCACGACGCACGCGGCGGAGGGGATCGATGCTTGTTGCGCGCGCGAGGTTTGGGAAGAGAAGGGGACGGGGACGGGGGGTACGGGGGGAGAGGAAAGAAAGTTACTGTTTCGGTGGTCGCTCCGGTTCACCATGCGCCGCGCCGCACGAACCGAACGCGTCTAGACAGTCAGTCAGCGACGCAGACGGGTTTGAAGGAAACGCGATGGAGATGGAGAGGAAGAGGAAGGGATGAAGGGAAGAGGTTGGAAGAGTACAGGGGAAAATAAAAAATAAATAAAAGGAATTAAAATAAATGGACAGTGAAAGGGGAGACGGCGCACGCTGCCGCAGCGAACGGAGTCGGTGCAAGCGTGTCGTAGCAAACGGCGACTCCGCCACAACAAGCGCGTATAACAGCGTTCAATATTCCAGACGTGACTCCGCTCTGCACGCACGCACGCACGCAACGCGACGCGACGCACGAGAGCGGCTGGAGCTGGAGCATGGAGCAGACACGACGGGAGCAAATACTGTTCCAATATCCCCCCACACACACCCACCCCCCCCCCCCAAAAAAAAAAGTATAACATTACGTGCGATCGCTCACAACGGCGCGACGCGCACGGGTGGACTTTTGCTCGGTGAAGCGTGTCAATCACAGACGGTACGGAGCTCGTCGTGATGTCAGCTATGCACAGCCGAGCGCGCGTGTCTGGGTCGAGCTGTCATCGTCATGCGTGTGCAGAAATGTGCAGCGGGGGCGGGTGTGAGGGGGGAGAAAATGCAATCAAATAAACGTACACGGAACGAGCGAGCGATCCGCGTCACGTCAGCGCAAACAAACGAGATAACAACAAAAAGCACGTTTAAGAAATCACCCGAACAGCGCGTGCAAAGGAGGGAAGAGGGGGACTGGTTGCACGCGCCTGTATTGGAGTTAACTTGGCAGGTCCAAAAAATAAAAATTTATGAAAAAAGGAGTAAAACACTTGTTCACGCGCACGAGGTGTTGCTCTCGCTCCAAAGAAGACCGCAACTTGTCGCGAAAAAAAGTTCCCATGCAGCGCGAACGGCAGGAGAGGTTGCGCGGGGACAAGCGGCTGTAGACGGGGGTGAAACGCACATGGGACCGATCCGAAAGACGCCAGCGCGGTTGCCACTTGTCGCCCCGGTTGCTGCGGCGGCGGTAGTATAGGTACGTGCTGAAAGTCTACTCACCCACGGGTAGTTGCGGGAGTTTGTGTTTTTTCTGTTTGTTTGGGGTTGTTGTTGTTGCTTTTCTTTTTTTTTTGTTATTTTTTGGGGCAAAAAGGGGTTATCCGTCTTGGTGAGTCCCGTGTTTTGTTTGGAGCCGGAGCGCGGGGCTTCCACAGACAGGGCACAGTCAGTGAAGGCAGTTCGCAGTGCCCGCTTTTCTCTCTCTCTCTCTCGCTCGGGTCCGTCTCGCTCACACACGCACGCACTAACTGCTGGTCCGTGTCTCGGGCTCCTGAGCGAATCAACACGGCGCTGACGTCAACGCGCGCGGCCACAGAGAGTAGCGGCGGCGGCAGCGCGGCGGCGAGAGGAGGAGGAGAGAAGCAGCGCCTGGAGAGGGGCTTGGTAGGGCAAAAACGGCTGGGCACACGCCAATACGCTGGCAAAGTGAGACACCTACAGGGGGTTTGTGTGTTGTGTGTGTGTGTGTGTGTTACGTGTGTGTGTGTGTGAGGAGGCTGAGGGAGGTGGACACGCCCCCTCTGTCTGTGTCTGCTACTGTACTGCTCTACTGTACCGAGGGGGTCATACGGGGATTCTACCACTGCACACACATATATATGTGTATAGACAAAAAAAATGCCGTTAAAAAATAATAAATAAATAAAATTAAAAAACGTTGTCTTGATGCTGTTGATATCCCGATGCCATGATTAAAAATAGGCTACTTTTTATTTTTTTTAGGTCAAGGGTTTGGACCGCGGTCGTTACTGCCAGACACGTGACCTGCGCGCCACCTGCAGCCATCTTGGTTCACGTCGCTAATGTAAACAATTTGAGTCTCCAAAAGGATTTCTGCGTAATAAAGTGCACGAATATCGGAACGGTACCAATCTTTACAGTCAGCCGTGGTTCTGGCATTCATACAACAACAAATTACATCATACAAAAGCATTTTAAAATCGCAAATGTGGCATTGTCATGTAGAAAATGCTAATAACTGATTAGCACAGGTGATTAGCGTAGCATAATGGACTCGAAGACATCTTCCAACAACTGAAATAAGACTTATGAAATATGAAGTTTTTAAAGTGCACATGACAGGTTAGACTGCACAATTCACTAAAAGATTATATTTAAGATTTTACTAAACAGTTTGCATTGTTGTCCATGGTTTGACAATGTTTGAAAAGTACATAATGAGGTGATTTTACAACTAGCAACCATAAAGGACCAAAATCCATATGAATTGCACAACATCTATGATTTGACAATAAATATGACCTGATAACACCTTAATTCTGTTAAATGATTATTTAAACTGTCTTAAAAGTGTATAATTTCAGTGTAAATTGTCTGTATTTTCTTAATATAGGCATAGACATAACAGAGGGATTCTGTTTTAGAGCTTTTTTTTAGAGTTTTAATTTTCAAAATTTCATCACAACTGCAACTTCACGGATGCAAAACTATGATAAAGATTTACTACAGGTTCGATACCACTAAACTAAGTTATACGTTGTTTTTTTTTTATAAATTGATTTTGAGCTTTTAGTGCTTGATGATAGTGCACTGATGAACGTATTTGCTAGTTAACAGTCGTTCAGTATCTGCGCTGACATTTGTGAAACAGTTTTGTGTTAATGAAAAGTACAAACAGTAAACACTCGTAACATTCCTTCTCGTAAAAACAACGTTACTGTGGTTTTTTTAGGATCGATACTTGCTCAAATGAGTATTTAATTTTCTGGTTTTAATATCGATTAGTATCCGATGTTCGATACTTTGGACAACCCCGCTCCCTATCCAGCAACGTTTTCAAACACCAAATGCATTTTAGCACAATCACAATATTTTTTCATTATTTATTTCAAGAAAGAAGGCTTTATTTGACATGACAGTTGTAGCATGAAATGGGGTGGGAGGGAAGAGACATTCGGCAAAATGTCAAAGGCAGGAATTTTGCGATTAAATTAAATAACAAAAGTTGTCGTCGTTGCCATGGTGAAAGTTTAAATCTTGAGAGAACAAACTGACCAAAAATAGTCCAGGAGTGTCTCGCTTTAATATTAATGATGATGATGATTCTATAGCACCATCAGCTATAGCAGAACCCTTACAGTTAATTCATGTGTGTGTGTGTGTGTGTGTGTGTGTGTGTGTGTCTTCACTCTTCTTCCAGAGCTGCCTTGGGGCTGAATGACTGTAACATGGCTGCAATTACAGCAAGGAAAAAAGCATCCCCGCTTCTGTTATGTTGAATTGACTGCTTTCTTTTACAGTGTTCTACGAAATGTACACTTTCTCATGGGGTCGGAAAAATAAAATACAGCTTTCCGAGCAGAAGCTGTTCGCTCAAGTCGGGGGAAATTCAGAGGGAATTGTGGGAGCAGCACGAACGAGAAGAGTTGTGATGTCAAGAACGTTTGGTGGAAGTCAAAAGAACGTTCAACAACAAATGAGATAGTTTGCAACATATTTTATTTCAAGTGAAAATCAAGCTTGTGAGAACTGCTGTAAGCAACTTATAAGACAGGTGAAATGCACATAAAGGCATCAGTGTTAACGGTACTGTACTGTACTCGATGCTGTAGTTTAAAAATGTACTGAAGTAACAGTACAGCGAGTATAAATGATATGAATTTGGTTGCAGCAAACAAAAACAGTCCTACAAAAACAGTTATTAACAACCCCCTTATTCTGATTTCCCCGAAAAAGCCTGACAAAAGTTTTCCCAATTCATTGTCTAAAGCCTTTGGTGTACAAACAAATGTCTGAACTCCTTGTGAAGCGGAGACTCTGTAGTTTAGGCTTCTGATGTCTGATTTACTCCAATTATAAAAGTGGGACCAAACTCTGCGCAGACAAAAAACTGATTTCAACCCCAGAGATTTTTTTGGGTAAATACTGTATATGAAGGAGTAACGCTGGTGTTGGAGGTTTGGACTGACCTAAACCTAAAGCTATTGTAACTATATCCAATCTCATTTTTAGTTAAGTAAATTACTATAGGGTACTTTTTTATTTGAGGTTTGGGGTACAAACTGACCCCGAGTCTTCCCAGAATGGTTTATTTGACTGGAAATAAGTGGGTTAAAGCTTTATTTGAATATTTCACCCTCCCAAAAGCTTGATAGTATCAGATGGAGGAGAAAATGGAATAAATGTAGAAAAGGTCTGCACAGGGATTTAAAGGTGGCTGTCGGAGGAGCTCAGGGCCACAGAGAACATCCAGGTTTTTAAGAACAGGCTCAAGAGCCACCTTTTTAGCCGACATTTGGATTCATATTTATTATTTAATTTGGTGTCTGTGTCCTGTGGCTGTGGGAGACGCTCTGCTCCTGGTGCAGACGGCTCCTCTGATGAGGCTTCCTCAACTGGTGTATTTGTACTCAGGTATTTTAGTGTGTGAGAGAGTGAGTGTGAGAGTGTGTGAGTGTGTGTGTGTGTGTGTGTGTGTGTGAGAGAGTGAGTGTGAGAGTGTGTGAGAGAGAGTGTTGAGAGTGTGTGAGAGAGCGTGTTGAGGTGTGTGAGAGCGAGAGTAGTGTGTGAGAGAGAAGTAGAGTGTGAGAGAGAGAGTGTCATGTGTGTGTGTGTGGTGTGTGTGTGTTGTGTGGTGTAAGAGTGTCTGGCTGTGTTGTGTGTGTGTGTGTGTTAAGAGAGCGAAGAGAGGTAGAGTGTGACAGAGAGAAGAGTGTGTCAGTGTGTGTGTGTGTGTGTGTGTGTGTGTATAAGAGAGTGAGAGAAAGAAAAGAAAGAAAAAACAAGAGAGAGAGAGAGAGCATGTGGGTCTGAGTGTGTGTGTGTGTGTGTGTGTGTGTGTGTGTTTGAGAGAGAGTGCACGAGGCTGTGTGTGGATGGGTCAGGTGGTTGTGGGGGTGGTTGTGTAATGTTTTGAACGCACTATGTTCCATTTTTAGTTTAAAAAGCGCTTTATAAATAAGGTTTGATTGCTAAATAATGATGGGAATCACAGAGTCAAAAGGTAATTGTAGCAGCAGTACTTTTACAGTTGTACTTTTTACTTTTATGATATTGTGTTTAGAACATGACATGTGAACATTGACATTTTCGATATCTGATCAATATTAGCGACTAAAAAAAAAAAAAAAAGGAAATATCTGAACTTTTGCATTGCTTAAGGGTTCAAATCCACATGTGACAACAAGTGGATAACTTGTAAACTTGTGTACATAGAAAATGCCTATTTTTATTTTATTGTATAGTAATTTTAAATTGTTTCCTAATGCATGCCCTTTTTTGATTGAATATATGTTGTTTTATTATTACTCAGTGTTTTATGTTGCACCTTAATGCCGAGACAAGTTCCTACGTTTTTGAATTTTGTTCATTGACAATGGCAATAAACTCTTTCTGATTCTGATTCTGATTCTGAAGATTCGTACTGTTTATTCAACACATTAAACGCAATCAACTCGACACTACTTGAAAAAACAAATGTCAAACTGTGCAAAAGACAGTACCAAAAGTATTGTATTGAACTTACAAAGAGCCGTAGTGCCTTGGTGCAGTTTTGGTGCAGTTTTGGTGCAGTTTTCAGACAGTTACAGTCCACAGGAGCAGCTGTCCCATCACACAGGTGCTTCATCGTTAGCATTACACCATGTGACACTGTATCTCCTCCACTCACTGTGCAAGTCACTCTTACTTCAAAGTACAAGTAAAAGTACAAAATAGTGCTCCAAGAAATGACTCAAGTAAAAGTCAAACCAAGTGTCCTTCTACTCAATTAAATGTGATTGTCTGGACGTAACATCTGATGTATAATTTGAAGTAAGTGACAGTATTGGAAATTTATACTCAAGTAAAAGTACAGTTACATGGCTAAAATGTACTAGATCACAAGTAAAAAAGTGCACATGAAAAATACTACTTTTTAATGCCATTTTAGCCGATCAATATTTTACACACGATTGGGACTTGTGCTGTACTCAATACTCTTTTTTTTAATGTAACAAATTACAATTCAATGCCAAATTTTTACTCAATTACAAATACATGTTTTAAAAAAAAAGTACAATGACTCAAAATATTTACTCAATTATTTATTCGTAATTAGCTACTTTCCAACCCTGGTAATTGGAAGGTAAAAAACATGAAATTATGCACAAAATATACATTTAGTTCAATACGGTCACATTTCTGTTCATGGTTTACTTTAGTTATTTCTTCAAATTCAGTCCACTTTTAGGCATTCGTCTGGGCGTCTAGTCCTGGTGATACTCGAAAAACAGAATACATTAAGATCTTGGGAAATATTTGTGAACCGCTTTCATAGATTGTTTTTACTTCACTGTTGCGCCTATAACTGCAGTAAATCTACGTTCCTGCCCTCACCTGTGGCCATGAGCTGTGGGTAGTGCCCCAAAGGACAAGGTCGCGGATACAAGCGGTCGAAATGAGTTTCCTCCGCAGGGTGGCGGGGCGCTCCCTTAGAGACAGGGTGAGGAGCTCAATCACACTGGAGGAGCTGGGAGTAGAGCCGCTGCTCCTCCACGTCGAGAAGAGCCAGCTGAGGTGGCTTGGGCATCTGTTCCGGCTGTCCCACCGGCATGTCCCACCGGAGACAGGCCCCGGGGAAGACTCAGGACACGCTGGACGGACTATGTCTCTCGGCTGGCCTGGGAACGTCTCCAGATCCCCCCAGAGGAGTTGGAAGAAGTGTCTTGGTCGGGGAAAGTCTGGGAGTCCCTGCTTAGACTGCTGCCCCCGCGACCCGGACCCCGATAAGCGGAAGAAGATGGATGGGTTATGAAATACAGTGGGCCCTCGTTTATCGCAGGAGTTACCGTCTAAAAATAACCCGCACTAAGCAAAATCCACAAAGTAGTCAGCATTATTTTTTTTTAGAATTATTATAAATGTTTTAAGGTTGCAAAACCCCCCACTACACACTTCATACACTTTCGTCGGTGCAGAACGTTTCGTCGACATTATGGGTTAGGGTTAGAGAAAACGGACAAGCATACAGCATTTCAGTCACACTGCCAAGCTGAACGCATTCTGTAGCTACTCTACAAGAGAGTAGAGCTAGAGTAAAGTCATTTTTCAGCCTCCTTTTTCTTTTGAACAGTGTACATGTTTTTTTGCCTTGCCATGCAAATCTTGAGATTGTTTTATTCCACTCATCAAACAGCCGGTTGGGGATGGAAAAACGGACAGTCTGGAATAGATAGAGAAATCTGGGCAGAAATCAGTGGTTTTCAAGTATGAAAAATGAAGACAGACAGAATGCCATGGCGCTTCACAATACAAATCTGAATTGTTGAAAAGTCAAACCATCTTGAGTTTACATATGTTACTTATCCATTGTGACTTGACCTCTCCTGGGTGAATGGGGGTTTACATAGACAACAAATGTTCAGTTGAATCCTCTAAAGTACTCAAAACGGCATCCACAAATTGCTTCCCAACAACATTACCTTTACTGACATGACTACAAAAACAATTCTGCCTCGTAACTTTAAGCTTTTAGTCTTTATTTTTGACTTTATGGACGTCTGAAAACGTCCATTAGATCGCAGGCTCTCGAACCTTCCGAAAAGCTTTTACGTTTGCATCTAAGCGCCACATCGTTCACATTACGTCATGTAAAGGGCCGTATCTGGGACCTAGGAGCATTTATGTGCAGCGCCATCAGTAATCGTGTTTTATCAGTGATGTATGTTTAGCGCATGGCTCATCACAGACAGAATATGACAGACACAATCAACCCCCTGAGGCTGTGGCTCCTATGGGCCCCGATGGAAACTGCTGCATCTCCATTTACGCCTTCTGCTGATTTCAAGCGGGCTCAGTATGTTTAAATGCAGATGAGATGATGCACAGGTATGGATTTGTGGCTTTTAGAGGAATATTTCAGGGCAGCGGCGTTCCGGTGGTACTTGCACAAAGATTAGCAGATCAATAACGTACTGTATCTTTGCGTCTACTGTTTTCCACTGATATGCTTTTTGGACGCAATCGTAAGACAGTGTGCGATGGTTCCGTTGTGAGGCTCTACGGTCCGTGTGGTGAAGTCAGCTTGGAACACTTTTTTAAATACTTAAAACAACTTTATGTCTGTTGTACTGTTTATTCATCACTGCATCAAGAAGAAAAAAAACATTCAAAAGCCTAAATTGCGTGATCAAATACAACCGCGTTCATTTGATTTTAGGAAAGTATTCTCAATATCACCAAATGAAAGTACGATCAATATTTAATTTAATACGTATTTTCGGTACATTTATATTTAGTTACTTCTCAGCGCTGGGGAAGAGTAACCAAAGCTTTAACTCAAGTAAGAGTACTATTACACTGTCAAATATATTACTCAAGTAGGAGTAAAAGCAGTCGTGGAAGAAGTATTCCATTTTGTTAAGTAAAAGTACAGATACAGGACTCCAGTGATTTACTCAAGTAGATTTTTTCATGTCACACTTTTACTTAAGTATAAGTTTGGAAGTAAAGAGCTTTTAGGGTAAAAAAAAAAAAAAAAAGTATTTCAGACTGATATTTGAGAACTATTAAAGCATCAAAAGTAGTGATCTGGATAAAGAATTGTGTGCATTTTTGTTCAACAGAAACAACTCAAACAATTTCCTTTTTTTGTTGTTGCTCTGAACAATAGAGCCTTTAGAGTCTAAAAGTATCGGTGTATTGTGACCATGGTAGGAGTTCTGAGGTCAACATTTTCTTTTTTCTTTTTGAGTATTAAATGTACTTTCACTTAAAAAACAAACATAATAGTACTTTTTTTTTTTATTATAATCTTTTTCTTTTTTTCAAAACTGAGAGAAAAAAACAATAATTTAAGGGCGGAGCCAGAGAAAACAGATTGGGTCTTTTTTTATGTATATAAAAAAGGGCATCTAATGAAAAGAAAGGTTAAGGAAAAACGATCCTAAACTGTTTTTATTTGTATAATACAGTTTGCTCAAATTTGGGACCCTCACTCAACGTGCTAAAAAGAACCCCTCTGTCATATCAGAGTACAAGTACTTTTAAGTTACTTTTTAGTGCTGTTACAAAATGTAGTTGAGTACGTACAGATACATAGTCTCAAATGTTGTGAAAGTAAAAGTATTCACTCTAAAAGTACAGATACATAAAAACTGTCTACCACTGAGTAAAAGTATGACTACTCAGTTACAACTTTTTAATACAGTTCACGGAGTACTTTCCACCACTGCTCATTGAGAATTAGCACTGTAAAGTCATTCTGTCCTCTCCACACACTGCTCTCTCTGTACTTACTCCCTGCCTGCCGGTGTAAAGTGCCCTCCACAGCGGGGGCTTTTTCTCGGGGGCAGAATCTCATTTCCTCCAGACGACAGTGCAGCGGTGAGAATACTCCTGCTCCATCCAGAAGCCATCACTAAGAGCTTCATTACCTTTGAGGCAGCGTGCAGTG
Source organism: Chaenogobius annularis (assembly GCA_015082035.1). Taxonomy (NCBI): domain Eukaryota; kingdom Metazoa; phylum Chordata; class Actinopteri; order Gobiiformes; family Gobiidae; genus Chaenogobius; species Chaenogobius annularis. The sequence goes on along the minus strand of BJKM01000212.1, from coordinate 602,670 downwards.
CAGCTTACCCCGGATCAAGCAAAAGGAACTCCCTAATCTGGCAATAATCCTGCTTTTTATACCCAAAAGAGAGAGAACGGAATGAAATTATGAAAGAAAAAATATGATTATAGCTGCAGGTCCAACTGGAGTGGGAATATTTGATGGCGTTTGGGACAACTACTGGTCTTTTTCTTCTTCTTCTTTTGGGTACTCCTATATTTGGCCAAGCATTGGTGCTTTAGTCTGTGGCTCAGTTCCTGACAAGGTGGGGCTAAAAATAAACTCCATACTTAGTCACTGTACGTTTACTGAGAACTCAGCAGAGTGCGCTAAACAACCTAAACCAGTCAGACCACTCTTGTCCCTGTCTACAGCCGCTCAAAAAACTGAAACTACAAGTGGAGGTTGAGAAACGTTCAGGGGCGACTAGTAATTCAGCATTAGCACGAGTAGATCCTTCCAGGAATCAGAATCAGAATCAGAAAGAGTTTATTGCCATTGTCAATGAACAAAATTCACAAACATAGGAACTTGTCTCGGCCTTAAGGTGCAACATAAAACACTGAGCAATAATAAAACATAAACAACATATATTCAATCAAAAAAGGGCATGCAAAGGATGCGCACACATTCTTGTGTTTGCATTCTTTAATTCATTTTAATGGAGCAGCAAATAAAAATGAAATACAAATTATTGTTTGTGGAGCGCAGACACATGGTTGTTGTTTATATGTTACTCACATTTGCCGACGAGTAATATCTGTCAATATCTAACTTCAACCTCTAGTTTCTAAAGATCACTTGTTTCTGTAGAATTTGTGGGGTTTTGTGAAACCAAACCTACATTTTACTGTCAAACTGTTGTGGCCCGCTCTGTTTTTGGTGCATTATTGTCCAGAATAACGGTAGATTTAAGAAATCTTTATGAGGCAGTTTGTTAGCTTGTATGATCATTTCTGCACTAACCGCTAACTGTAACAATCCACACAAAACAATTTTACATGTGGTAATATTTACTCGTGTGTGGTCAAGTGGTTGTCCATCGAAACTGCCCTGGATTTCATCGTGATGCTAACTTCTCCAGTGAATGGAGAGCTAATGGTACCAGGCTTTGGGACGCCGTGTTTTGTTGACAAAACTGGAAGGGTCTTTTCACGGTCCGAAGTGAGGCTTCTGCCATCTTGTTCACGGTGGGACGTGCCAACAAAAAGTCTTACTGTGGTCAGTAGAGACCAGTGGACTTACAGCAATCCCTCCAGACTGAGGCTGCTGTTTGTTTCAGGTCGTTAGCAGCTAGCTAATGCTAGTTTGCATGTTATTGTGTGGCTATGCTAATGAACGTTAAAGACGGAGCAGCACGGAAGCTCTTTGGGAAGGTTTGGGTGCTTTTGGGGTAAAGTTTGGGCCGAGTTGTTGTGTCTGTGTCAATGTGAATGCTAACGGATTAAAAAACAGTCGACACTTCACTGCGACAACGTGGTAATGTTTCACGCTACAGCTCAGGTACATGATGCTAAAAATAAACCCAAAATAGTTGAAGAAATGCTAGCAATATGAACAGAACAGCAACAAATATAATTCTAGCCATGTAATTGTAATGAGTTACATTTAAATATATACACACAACTGGAGCCAGAGCTCAGAGAATACGTGAATTTTGGTTTTGACAGCGTAACTCAGCATTTATCAGTTAAATTAATAACATTTTGGAATTAAGACTGATCTAAAATGAAAATGTAACCAGTAAATCATAATTTGAGATGCGATTTACTGACAATTGTCAAATTCGTTTAAGCAGTAGATATTAAATTGACATGGAAAGAGCATATAAAAAAGATCTGTATGAAAATGTGTGATGTGTTAGCTGACCTTTACTTTATTGTTATAGTTTTGAATGTTGACAAAACAATATATCTAAAAAGTGAACTGTATAACCTTTCTCCCTGCTTGTCTCCATGGAGATGTTATTGATTTCTATAGAATGTTCCACAGTCTGGCTTTGAGTCTATGGTTTACAGTAAAAAATGCTACAAAAAGAGTTGATTCAAAGAAAAAAATGAAAAACAGTGATGTGAACTTTCCTATAAAGGTATAAGGCAGGCCTATTCAACTTAAGGCCCGCGGGCCAGATCAGGCCCTCCATGTTTCTCTTGTTTTCTGGTTTGATTATGGGTTTAAAACCTTTTTTTTTTTTAAATTATTATTCATTTTATTTTATTTTTAATTAAATGTTTGCCTTTTTTTTTCTTTTTTTTTCAACAATTTATTTTTGTGTTTATACTTTTTGGCCTTGGTTTAGTTCTTTTTTAAATTCTGGTTCAGCCCTGAATTGGTTCTGGGTTAGTCCTGGTTCAAACCTGGTCCTGGTTTATTTCTGGTTCAGTTCTGGATTGGCAAATTTGTATTTAAATTTCCAACAAAAATCTAATATTGCAATAGTTATTTTATCAAGATTGAAACAGGGCTTATGTTGTGGACATTTTGTACGACACCATCGTGGCCATGGCATCGTGCAGAAGCCATGGCCCTCCGAAAACGCCGAAGTTGAATATCCCTGGTATAAAAGGTGATATTTCTGCACTTTGGTCAAATTTAAACGCCGACCTGATGGACGAACTGCAAAAGCACGCACAGTACTGGAAAAGAATTATAGAGGTATTTTAAAAAGGTCAAATTAAAAGTACGCTT